>JAOEHQ010047715.1:0-10644 GCA_025447715.1 Asclepias incarnata | reverse complement strand
CCCTTTTATAAGGGATTATAGATTTTGATCAGTTGCATGTATGAATATATTTGTTTAAATGAGACAGAAATAGTCTATAAATTGAATCCATCAAAAAGAAGCTCGAGCTCGACCTTAATTAGTTTTAGAAGTTCAAGTTTGACTTGTTTATAAAATAAGTTTAGGGTTTGATGTTGACAATCTTAATAATTATTATTAAATGGATTGGTATTTGTAGGGACTTGAGACTTAGATGTATTGGGTTCAAATCTTGATGTGAACAAAATGCTTCCAAGACTGAAGACAAGAGTTTTTCCAAAATGAGTTTCTTTTAAAATTGGAATTAGATATATGAAGAGGCAATGCGAGAGCAAATTTACCGTAAAAAAATATATTACTATTTACTAAGATATAAATTCATACTTAATAAGTTGTATAATATAATATAACTAGAAGATTACCCGCGCAATACGGCGGGGCAATGGTGGAGGCGACGAGACGTGAAAGGTGAGTGGCAACTGATGGTGGTGGTCAAGGGCGGTATTAAAGGGTGGGCAAGGGGGCAAATGCCCACCCTGAAATTTAATTTTTGCCATGTATTTTTAAATTTTTTATGGATTTTTTAAATTTTCCTATAGGTTTTTAAAATTTTGCCCACCATTGGATTTTTTTCCATGGATTTTAAAATTTTGCCAACCCTTGAATTTTTTTCTGGTACCGCCCCTGGTGGTGGTGGCGAGATGAGGGTATTATAGGTATTTTAGTGGATGTGAGTATTGTAGATATTTTAGGTGATGTTATTAAAGCTTTAATATGGGTATTTTAGGAAATTAGGTAATAAATAAGGAAATGTTTAAACTTTTTAAAAATTAAGACACTAAGTCATCTCTTTTATAAGGTAGTATAAATATGTGATAATACTTTAATAATCTTCCTTATAACTGTCAATACTTTTCTTTTCATTTTTTACTTTTGACAACATATTTTTTAATCCACCAATAATGTGAACTTATGGATTATAATCTTGACTTTGGTTTGCCGATGGTCTGATTTGACGACCGGCTATATTTAACTGATTCATTGTCCATTCATACAAAAATAACTCACATAACCTCCAAATCACCAAATCCTTACTGGTGGATTATTTGTGAACATAATCGTTTAGGAGTTTTTGAAGGCCATATACAAAAATAATATAGTGATGTTTTTAAAAACAAAGCCACAAATAATATATTTGGTCATTGATTTTTGTTGCATTCAGAGCAATACTACAAATAAATGAGATAACTTTATACTCTTTTAATTGTTTTTTTTCTCATAATTAATCATGTATGGGATAAAAAACAACATGTTTACTTTTTGTAATCCTATTAAACTTTATATGACTTTGTTTAATATAAAATTAATATGCGTGTGTCCTGTAACTTTTAAATATGGTCTACAAAAATCAATGTGGTGCTTTTCGTTAGCTCATTAGAATTGTATTTTCGAAGTTCTTTTAGTAGTTTAGTTGGAAGTTAAGTCTTTATAGAGCTTACTAATGAAATTAGATGTATATTCACTCGGTAGTTTTTGCTTTAAAAGTTATTCATATTTCTTAGGCTTACAGGAGTGGGGATACAAGGCACGCCCCCTTTTTTGGTTTTATTTATTTATTTATTTATATTTATATTATTATTTAATGTATGTGTGAGTGGTATTAAAAGGGCAGCAGCGTTTATTTTGTCACGTTACTATACAAAAAAGTGAAAAAAGTTGGAGGAAAGTGGGGGGCACGCCCCCCATTCCGGTTAGCCTTATAGTAGTTGGTCTTACATTAGTCAGTGTGTTAAATTCATCAATCATTTATTAAGTTTTTACCTTTTTAATGAAAATAGAAAATCACAAATGACTTAATGATTACAAAACTTATTCTTTTTTGGAACACTCTTGTACAATAGACTATTGCTAAATTTAGATGCTCCATAATTATGAAGGCCCTATATATCCGAACCACTTCACTCTGAATCGGATATCTCTAATAACAAAATGTCTTTGTAGTTATTTAGTACATTTTGACAATGGATTTCTTTCACATACAAAAGGTTGAATTTTAGTTTGGTTTATAAAAATTTTAGATATCGTGATAAAAAACTTTTATCAAACGATAACCTAATCTTTGGAAAAATCACATGACTTGCAGAACAAATCATTTAAATACCTTTCAAATAATGTATCAGAAAGGTAGATATGTCCTAGTTCCTGCCCTGAACTCGAATAAAATCCCCGTTAACTGTCTCAAAACCCGCCCCGTGGCCCGTTAAGCTCGTCCGAACCCGATCCAAATTTTTTTGATATCAGGTTTCCCATCGAGCTCGGATTATTTTTTTTTGCCATCCCTGAACAGACATCCAACATTCCAACCTTTAGATATTCTTTAACCTTTACAATTTATTTACCAATCCAAAAAAGTTAAAACTAATGGAAGGCCCAACTTTAAAACTCTATTGGGCTTACATAAAAAAAACCTATACATATTACATACAACCACTTTCTAATTGGGCCTAAACTTTATGCTTACACACACATTCTGTGTATATGTATATATATCAGGCTTGTAATTTAAACCTAGGGTTTCAATTTCTTCTTCCGTCAACTCATCTGCACTAACTGCTCAGCCGCCGTCAGTACCGCCGTTATCTTCACAGGTTATTTTCCGGCCGTTACTTACAGTCCATTATATCTATATTTACATATAACTTTATCTATTAATTATATCTGTATTTTCGTATCATTTTTTGCTTATTCACCTTATAATTTCATTTTAATTCTGTTAATTATTCTAGAAATCAGTTTTTTTTATTTTTTATTTATTTTGTCATAAATTTGATAATTCTTAGAAGTTATATATATATATATATTTGGAATTTAAGTTTTTTCTCCCTGTTAAACATGTAATTAAAAATAGAAGTTTAGTTTAGTGGAAATGAATATAGAAAATTTAATACATATGAGACATGGAAATGAGTATATATATGTAATGATTTTTGTATTTAGGTTTTTAAAATGGAAGATTTGTATGTATAGTTTATTTGTTTAGTAGAAGATATTTGATATAGGAAGAGTTTTATAAAAGTGAAAAATTGATGAAAGTAGTGACTTTTTTTAACAGAAGCAAGAAGATGGCTTACGCTGCGATGAAACCGACAAAGCCGGGGCTAGAAGAGCCTCAAGAACAGATTCACAAGATTAGGATTACTCTTTCGTCGAAGAATGTTAAGAATCTCGAGAAAGGTTTCGTTTTTTTTGTCATATCAATTAGTTACATAGCAAGTGTCAGATTTTGTGATTGTTTTTGGTGGAGTTTTAAGGTTTAATCTGATGGTTGTTTATGATAGTGTGTGCTGATTTGGTTCGTGGTGCCAAGGACAAGAAGTTGAGGGTCAAGGGACCTGTTAGAATGCCGACCAAGGTTCTTAATATCACAACCAGGAAGTCACCTTGTGGTGAAGGTATTAAATATTTTACAAAAATACAATAAGTTTGTAGTTGCTCTTAAGAATATGGTAGAACAATATTTATCGCTTAGGTGTTTGTTTTGCTCTTGAAATTTATTCTGTGATCATTGTGTTACTTGGAAAAATCCGAAGAAGTGAAATAATTGATCAAAGTTGATGCCACTTAAAACTTATACTTGAGTTGGTTTGTTGATTAAAAGCTGAAACTCTTATGCATAGCACACAAGGAAATCCTGATCACTGATGATCACTAGTACTGTTTATGCAATCACATTCATGAGTTCAAAAACCAAGTCAAAACTATGATCCCGCATGGTCAGTTGGTCACTACATAATATCAGCTCTCACTCGCTTAAAAATTTGTATAAATGATGAAAAACCATAAGTCTCCAACTTTGAAGAAAATCTCTTTAAATCGAAAGCTATAATTTAAAGTTCCTCTTATAGAATGTTACTAAATAATTTTAAGGCTGTTGTTCATACCTCTTCTCACTTTCATTTTCTTTCTGCTAGTTTATTTTTTGCTTGTTGCATCCGCCTGTAAATTTGTAGGCTTCTGTTAGATTTATATTAGTGATAGGTTATTCTGATTTTGCTTTATTTTAAATCGATGGAATTCAGAAAAAGAAATTTATTACCGATTTTGAATAACAGGTCTTGGTGTCGTTGGCTTGCATCATCTGGTTAACTACATTCACGCATATTGTTAATACACATGTTTTAATTGTATTATTCCCTGGATAAGTGGATGAACAATTATTTGAGCATTGTATGTTGTGGGCAATGTGTGCTTTTTACATTATTACTTCTGTTAATAATGGTTTTTTATTAGTTCTGATATGCACATGGTCTACTCATTATGCTTATAAATGATCAATCTTCGATAATACATTATATGTTGTTTCACAGGAACAAACACATGGGACAGATTTGAGCTTCGTGTTCACAAGCGTGTTATCGATCTTTTCAGCTCCCCAGATGTTGTGAAGCAAATCACCTCCATCACCATTGAACCTGGTGTTGAGGTTGAGGTCACCATTGCCGACTCATAGATGTCCGGAATCTTGTTTCTTTCTTAAGTTACCATGTTCTGTGTGGGGTACTCTCATTTCTTCGTGTAATAGCTTCATTTCTGTAGTATTAATACCCTTACAGTTTTGGAAGTATTTTGACCATAAGAAAGTCAACTGTGTTTATGTCTTTTATACATTTTCACGAACTTGATGCATTTCTATATCGTGCTCCCTCACATTTTGGTTGGCCACTACGTTAGTTTAGCCCGGGTTAATTGATTGGTTTTATACTTTTATTGTTTCTAATATTTATATGCATAAAAGAGTTGGTAGTACAATCACATCATAGACTGGTTGCCTTGTTTTTTGAAGAGCTATGCTAGAAATTAGGTCCAAGTGTACAATTGTTCCATGAAAGTTGGGGTAAAGAATAGACACCGCGAAATTAGTTATTGAACAGATTAACACCACAAGCTAAGCAAAGGAAGTTTGAAATTTGCAAAATCTTGAAGATATTAATTGACCTGTGCATTTTGTGTAGCAGGGGATGTCCAACACGGCCACCTGCTGCAAAATGGTCATCTTATTGAAACCGAAATGTCAGCCATGACAGAAATGAGTTATTCCTCGTTGTCTGTAACATTTTTTTTTTTTAACGGCCAATGAAAATTTTTGGTCTTAATATAAAACCAGACTAGCAGGATACTAGAACCGGGGAAATACAGATCAACACAAAGCCCCGAACAACTCTGACATCAATTTCAGAAAAACATCAAAGCAACTTCAATCATCCCATACTAGCGAGTGCCACTTTGCTCTTGACAAAGGAAGCTTAGGTTGTTAACTTCTGACACCACCTGGTCCATGACAATCGGCACTCCATCAAACACTAGTCGATTCCTTGTTCTCCACAAACACCAAATGGTAGTAACAATAACACCATGGAGAAATTTTCTCCATTTTTGCATTCCCCTGACATAATTATGAGCCTCCAGAAGATCAGTGATTGTAAAGGGGAAGAAAGGCCTGAACTTACACCAGCTAGCGATAACGTTCCACAGTTGTTGAGTAAAACCACAGCCAAGCATTATATGGTCTACACTCTACAGTTTCATCCACCATATTACAGATTGGACATAACGCTGATGAGATCAGGATGTTACAGGAGCGAAGATTATACATTACTGGAAGGCGACCAAGACCTGCCCTCCAGGCCAGCACAAATGCCTTTAGTGGCACCCAGTTCTATTCCATAAGGAAATCTGGTGGGGAACGACCAAAAGATTGTAACCGATGTTTCAATGTAGCCACTGTGAACTCTTTTGCGCCACCCACATCCCAAACCCATAGGTCAGGAGATGAGTATGGAGCGTAGTTGCGTAATTACTCCATCAACTCCATATTAACCTGTCCATAGTTCTCTTCTTTTTTAAGATAAAGAGACAATTATTTTTTGTTTCTTTTTTTTCCTCATAGATAAACATGGTGTAGATGTTGTCCCAATAGGTTTTAAAACTCATGATAATCCTTGGGCTAATACATAGTTTTACTGAAAATATCTACTGTAATTCATTCATAAATCATAATGGACTGAACTCTCTAAGTCACTAAGAGAAGATGTGAAATATGTATCGTATTATGGATATTCAGCTTCTTTCGCAACATAAAAACTGTACAAAAGCCTCTCATAAACGCTGTTTGTCTTTGTGCATCAAGACACAATATTACACCTCCAAAGTTCGAGTATTTTTTTAGTGTACATCTTAGAATTGTCACCTAATCTTTAGGGTGCCCTTTAATCGAAAAAAAACTAATGGACCTCTTCATCACCGGGTCGCTTATTATTCAAACACTAATGATATTGTGATTTATGCAATAATGATATGGTTTAAAAGAATGAACGTTTTGCTGGAGCTCGACCAACGGCCCTCATCAAGTTAGCCACCTCCAAGACCCTGGCCACTTTGGTTCCTCTTTTCGCCTCTGCCGTGGCTCTCCTTTCTTCTGATTTTCTTCGGGCTTTTGCTATGTCGTTCTGCATCTTCTCCATTGCCAGTGCTCGTTTTGCTTCCAGTTTCCTCTACATCATGAAAAGTAATATTTTTCATTAGCACTCCAAAAGCATTGTTACAGTCTTTAACTATTTCAACAAACGTATTGGTATACATATATATAAACTAACCAACTGATCATAGATCAACTGGTACTGTCACCATTCTCTTAGGTCCTCTATGCGAAACCTTTGACCGTGGATTTGAATCTTGCGAGTGAGGATTTATGATAAATAGGTGTTTCACCGGCGCAGTAGCAATGCGGGTTGTGACCGGATACCGCTAAGGTATCGGGGATCATAGGGTTCCATCCATCTACCTTTTTTTTACATATATAAACTATGTGAGATACTTCTTTACAAAAGCAAAATAAATAAATTTTGTTAACCCAAAGTAGACAAGTTAATTAACCTATAATGACTCTAACATCCTTCTTACCATTGAAACATCCTTTTTTTTTACAAAACTGATTAATAGGAGTTTGCACTTACGGCTTACTACAGTACAAAATGTAATGATTAAACATTTTCTAAAACAATATATTTTTTTACTTATAGACACTTAGTGTAGAACGAAGGGAGTACTATTTTTTTGACAAACGTTTAGCCTTTTTTTTTTCTACTTGTAGACACTTACAAGAGTCCGATTTACCTCTCATGTAATGGCCCTAGGACGGTCTTGCGTGGACCAATCGGGACCTTGGGGATGCTAAAAAAACAAAAATTTGGAAATTATTAAAAAAATTTCAAAGTTTGGTAACCACCAATGTTCAAAACTTGACCAGGGGAGATGAGTAGGCCAAAGAAGAAAGTTAAACGAACAAACTTGTCTACATGTGTGTTTTCTTTTTTCTTTTTCTTCGTGTTATTCTTTATTGATGTTACATATGCGTTGGTCTTTAAAAAAACAATAAATTAGAGGCAACACAAAAACCATCAATCAATATGTCCGGTAAAAGGGGAAAAAACCCATCAATGGTGTTTGTATATGTGGAAAAGAAAAAGAAGAAATTTTCATGTCACAAAGGAGGTGTTTTGTTTGTGGGTTTTTCGGATATAAAAGTCATAGAACATGTTTGTTTTATGTCAAACATGGGTTTGTGAAAATCCTCTCCTATCATCGGGTTTAAACTACTTTTATCTTTTACATACTACATTTCATCGATCTTTTTTTTTTTTTTTATCTTTCATATACATCATTATCATTCTTTTTCTCTCATATTTATTAATATTAAGAATATATATAGTTCTTTTTGTTTTCTTTCAAACCTATATACATTACTATACTCATCACCAATCTCATTTACAACTCAATCAGTCAAGCACCACCTAAATATTGCCAATTTTACAAAAAAATAAAATAAAAATGGATTTTGGGCTCTGTTCTTGAGTTTTTTTGAGGATGGAAAGGAAATGAATGGAATGGATTATTATAGAGATTGTGTTCTTGAGTTTGTTTTTAAGATGGAAAGGAAATGAAATGAAAGGATTTGAAGGGATTTTTTAGTTGTTTTTGTTTAAAAAATTTTCATCCCATATTTGGGATGATTTTACAATCCATTCCATTCATTTCCTTTCCATCCTAAAAAAACTCAAGAACATAAAGGAAATCCATGGGGGGTAATTTACTGTGGGTGGAGTGTAGGATATGGGTTTCATGGGCCACTTATACAGTATTTAATAATATTGTATATCACTTGAATTTTATATTTGTTTGTGGTTTTTTTATACTCAATGAAATGTTTTAATTTTTATTACTGTACTTTCCTTATATTACTATTACTAGTTTTAATACCCGTACGATGTACGGATTGACTATATATTTTATCATTATTTTTTATATATACGAAAAATGAAATTTGAATATAATAATAAAAATGAATTACTAAGTTTTAAATACATTAAACAAAAATAATCTCACTTAATATGTATCGTTCTTAGTACCCTTTTTTCTTTTTTTTGAACAATACGGTTCTTAGTTACTTATATAGAATTGATGGTTTCAAATAAATAATTGTCAAATTTGCATTCAATTCATGAATTTGTAATTGTTAATACACAATATTCATAAGGTGTTTTTTAAATTCTTTATTACCTTTTTACTTTTAAAAATAACCTTTATTACATATTAGTTGATTTAATGACTATATATTTGTCTGTTAGGAATTTTAAAGCCTTGTCATAAAAGAAAATTTTCTGTCATATAAGCTTTAGTTAAACTAAAATTAATTTAAATTATCGTCAAATAATGTAACCTGATCATTTATATACTTCTACAAAACTTTGAATAAAATCTAAGTGGAACAAAACACATGAAATTGACTCCTAAAATTTGATATCCTTTTAGCAGGTCTATTCTCACTCAATAATTATTTGTTTGTGTTCCCTTGATGTGAATAAAAACTAACAAACAATTAAGCACTTCATTAATTAAGTTGTATAAAAGTTCTTGAGGAATTATTTAGTTGTATCGATATCAATATTAGTTATCATAATTGTATCTAGTATGGAATCATTATTATTTAGATATTTTATTATATAATATGTATATAAGGAATGTTATTATATCAAATATTTATAAAATATTATTAAATAAAGTTATTTGATAAATATAACATAATATATAAATTAGAAAATAAAAAATATAATAGATAGGATTAAGAGGACATGTGTCGCTCAAAGAAGACGCCATATGTCGATCAAATAAAACGTCAATCCTGTTTTAGTATATTGGTAGATATTAAATAAAAAGTAGTTTAGTAAATAACTTATGTAATTTATAAAAGTAAATAAAAAAGAAAAAAATGGTGTTCTGCGTTCTGCGTCGTTCTGCATCCATAACGGCTCAAAATTGATAAAATGATGAAAGCTGATGTGGCGCTAAGCTGGCGTTCTGGATGGTTCTGCGCTTAAGGGTTAGGTATGGGCCTAAGGCCCCCAAAATACAAAGGCTCTAATTTTTATATTTTAGGCTTACTTTACCACTATACCAGCAAACAAATAGGCAAATAAAACTCACGCCCTACCTTAAAAAAATAAGGCACCACACAATTGAAGTTACAACCGCTCAAGAAAAAAGGGGAAAAAAAGAAGAAACAACCAGTTAAGAAATCGAAGAGTTCAACAACCGATTTTCTCTCTCAAAGAAAAAATGTCAACATTCAACTCTTGTGATGAAATCGAAAAGTCTCCAACAGTATCCAACGTTCTTATGCTCAAAAATTCATCTATAAAATGTGGAAAATATATTCACTAATCTTCTTATGCTCCAAAATCCGTTCACTTATGTTCTTAACTTTTTATGCTTGAAAATTTTGTTTGGATGTTTAGTGTTTTATAGACTACAGTCTACAACAAACTACGAAGTAGCGGCGACATCACAAAGCTTGAATTAGGCCCCCAAAATTGATCTCGCTTAAGGCTCCCAAAAAGCTTAAGCCGGTACTGTGTATATTGAAGGCGGTATCCTAAAATGTACGGAGACGTGGTCTATTTAGAATGACGTTGGCTAAAATGTAGGGAGACGTGGTATATTTAGAATGAGTTTGTTAGCTTTAATTAAACATAAGTAAATTTATACTGAATGGATTGCTTTACAAACAATGTGTACGTACTCTTTGATAAATTAATAAAGTTATCATTTGTTAGAGTACGAGTTCATGCCAAATAAAAGTCTGGAAGATCACCTCTTAAGGAATTCCCAAGAAGCTCTTCCTTGGCAGAGAAGACTACAAATTATGCTTGCAACAGCACAAGGACTTGCGTATCTGCATGAAGAATTAGAAGCTCAGGTATTATAATTATTTCCTTAATAAAATCATAAACAGTTATTGCATAACAAAAATTGAGAATCCTCCCATGGGCATGTCTTAAGACTTAAAGTACGATTTTGACGCCTTATTTTCACAACTAGAAAATTGGGCATCACAGACGAATTTTCCGACGGATTTTTTTGGTCGGAAATTTTCCTATGATTTACCGACGAAATTCAAACAAAAAAAAAACGAATAGAAAGCTGACAAATTTCTGACAAATTTGTGACAAATTCCCAACTAACTTACGACAAAGCAAGTTTCGTCGGAATTTCGACACTAAAATACAAACA
>JAOEHQ010047714.1:0-10645 GCA_025447715.1 Asclepias incarnata | reverse complement strand
AGTTATAAAACTCCATCTTAGTTGTAAAGCTTCATCTTGGTTATGAAAACTTCATCTTGGTTGTAAAACTTTATCTTAGTTATAAAACTCCATCTTAGTTGTAAAGCTTCATCTTGGTTATGAAAACTTCATCTTGGTTGTAAAACTTTATCTTGGTTATGAAAACTTCATCTTGGTTGTAAAACTACATCTTGGTTATGAAACAACATCTTGGTTATAAAAAAAAAAATAAAAAATCTTGTCGTTTTTGGTCGAGTCGTTTCAAATCTGGATCAATCTACGGAGCAATTCCATTCCAGTCGTAGTCTCAATCTCATATTCAATGAAAGTCTGAACCGTGTCTGACGCTTTCAATCTTTCTATCCAGAGTGAGTCAGGCGGCTAAGCCTTTAATCCTGATAAAAGAAATAGTTTCCCCACCCTCCAAGTATCCATAAATGGAATCGGTTTGAGTGAATTACTTACCGCATCAAAGCCAATAGGGAAAGTCAGGTCAAAAGAGAGTCTTTTTCTGATTAGTGCATCTCGCACTTCCAATTCATTCCGAGTTAGAAAAATTTCCTTCCTTCCCTTTTACTTTTTCTAGGGTAAAGTCCTCTTAAATAGATTACTAGTTTCTTCCTTCCCGATCAATGCCTAGTCCCCCCAATTAGCCCAATAACTTTAATTTTTTTAGTAGCCCCAAAGTAAAAATCCATTTTTAAATATATACATAGGTCTCTACTATATAACGTATTATATCTATTTATCCAGACTAAATTCTACAAAAACAACTTTAATCTTATCTTCATTAGAAAAGTAAAGTAATATTATGATCTGTGTTATGATCTGTATCTTGTGCTATGTACTATGTTTGTTGTGCACCTCGTGTTTCCGCTTTAGCGGGGTGTTACACCGCCCCTCACAGGCCTACGCCATTCACTTGTAAATAAATCCCCATTCCTTCGAGTAGAAATAGTAGCAGAAGGACAACTATCCAATCGATATAAGTTGGGACGTCTCGAAACGTTTCATTCAAACAGTTTTGGTTCACAAAGCAAGCTGTATTCTTGATTTGCTTTTACATTTTACAGCTTGCAAGCACATCACCCCTAACAATAAGTTATTTCACATGAATTTGCCAACTTTAATGTCTATTTTGCATTATTGAAGTACCTAGAGGTGTACAAAACCGGCTTTTGACCCAAACCGGTTTCGGTTTGAAAACCGAACCAGCTTTTGGTCAACTTGGTCAAAACCGGTGCGGGTTCAAATCGGTTACCGGTCCCAAAAAATCCAAACCTATTCCAACTGGTTATGGCCAGTTTGAAAGCAGTTCGGTTTGAAAAAACCGGTCAAATTGGTTTTGACTGGTTTGGGCTTTTTTTTTTTTGGATCATTGTTTGATATGATATATATACATCGTATTAGGATATGATATATAGTATTAGGATAGGGGTTCTAGTTCAAATAAAACAAGTATTAAAGTAAAACAAATAAAGCAATTTTATTCTCTTAACTGAAAATCATTGTACATCATGAAAATCTTCGTGCATCAGTGTATATACTTGTGATCTATGAATCTTCATGCATCAATTTTATCATGATCCAATGATCAAGATCTTATCTTATTTATTTTATTTTAATACTTGTTTTACAATAACTAATCCCTTATGATAGGATATAATAATATATGATATTAGAATGGGATATATAGTAATATGGTATTAGAATAGGATATATAGTATTAGAATAAGATATATGATATTAGGATATATATTGGATATACTAGATTTATATATATTAAAGAAAACCGGTTTCGGACCGGTTTTCCAGTTTCTAAAAAGCTGGTTACAAACCGGTTCTAGTGGTAAGAATCCCAAACCCGTCCCAAATTGCTGGTTTTTCTAATAACCGAACCGGTTTTGATAAAAAAAAAAAACGGTTTTGACCGGTTTTGGTTTTGGTTTTCGGTTTCGGCTACGTTTTTTTTTGTACATGACTAGAAGTACCGCACAAACTTGGACATAAAAAGGATGCATATATCTGTATCGGAGCAGACCGTAGCAACACAAAAATTATAATCACAGTATGTTCCAATACAGTACAAAGAATTGTTTCTGAGTTCTGCAGTCATAAAACAATGGATAAAAGTGTTACCAGAAAAATTCAGTACAACAACACAACCTCAAGTCTTTGGCCCTTGGGCCATGAATACAACCTTATCTTCAAAAATGTCTCTTTCTATGCAGACCACTTCTACTTGCACCACCCAAGGAATACATATAAGAAACTTGGGCAGCAAGTGCCTGTTCCGTTTATTTGACTTCAGTTCGAGGGAATGGCATCTCTAGCAAAAAGTTGCAATACAAAGTTTAATACCTCCCAACTGCCATTATTAACACAACCAATTAGCAATAGGGGCGGAACCAGAATTCTTGACGAGTGGGTTCATTATCAAAATTATCAAGACTTATAAATAAAATCAGGGGGTTCAAATACAAATTTACATGAAATTTATTGCAAGTTACATTAAAATTAAGGAGAATTTTTCTTCACGGGTTTAACTGCACTCTCTCGGGTGTATCTAGCTCTGCCCATAATAACCACATAAAGCATTTGCTGGTTGCTACAAGTATAGTTCACTGGTGACCTGGACGTCTTTATCATAAACTGCTCCGTATTTGATGAAACAGCAGCCTCAACGTTTGGAATCGTGGATTAAATTGTACCTAGG
Source organism: Asclepias incarnata (assembly GCA_025447715.1). Taxonomy (NCBI): domain Eukaryota; kingdom Viridiplantae; phylum Streptophyta; class Magnoliopsida; order Gentianales; family Apocynaceae; genus Asclepias; species Asclepias incarnata. The sequence continues at coordinate 7,929 of JAOEHQ010047714.1, read as the reverse complement.
ATTTATGGTTCAATCATACCACATAGGGTTTTAACATGCTACATCCCAGAATTAACAACACAATCTTCATGGTAAAGCAGGGGACAAAAAAGTAGCTTGAAGAAATATTTCCATTGCGAGGTATTAATAGACTCGCATGATTTACCAAACTCTTTAACTCATGGTTTGTTTTGAGATTGATAAAATGAGTATGAATCGTGGGCAAGTGTCTGCAGCATAAAACAATTTTGAACATGTTAGATAAGTATCCGTATGCAGTGGCACTTTTCTTATGAGTGGTAACATATGCAACATAAGACAATTTAGTATACAAATACTAAGAGGAAAGTAATATGATCAAATACCTGTTCCTGTGAGCGGAAATACATGAAAGGTGTATAGTTAAGGAAATTTGACACTCTGGAGGTATAAATATCAGCATACCTGTGGTTTGAAGAATCACAGGCAAATATTATCAGTTTATCACAACAAATGAACAATCACAAATCCAACGGGTATTTGATCAACACATTGACAGTAAGCTGTGGAAATAAATATGAAATAGGATATATATATATATATATATATTTTACTTCTCTATTTGTCGCATAAGATGACTCTTGTCCCACAATCCTGCACGTGACAGATATCCCCACCTAACAATAAAAGATCCTCAGTCAAGTTTTAGAGCTCGAATAACCATAAAATATTATGACATTTTAATGGAGAAAACACAAAAAACCGTAACCTGTATCTCCTAATGAAATTATGTTGATAGTTCATATGACATTTTAATGGCTAACCTTTTACTGAAATGTTCACCATCCTCTTCCAACATTGGTGCAATTTTTTCATCCAGCCGTTGCATCACAATAAGTAGGTTTTGCACACTCTCTGTGAGCTCTTTATCATCCATATGAGTAGCAGCAAGGGTCTAAAATAAATAGCAAATAATATGTAGCACAAGAAAAGAACAACAATAATCTGATATAAAATAGGCCTAACCATTGTATTCGCAAGCCCACTTGTAAATCTAGTAAACAAAAACGATACTCAAGGTTGCAAAAACTGCTACCCGGAGTCGGATCTGCCGGGGGACCTTGGAAAAAGTACCCGGACTAATCGGGAGTACTTGGATCTGGATTTTTTATATAAAAATAATAAATTCTGAAATTATATGTATAGAAATAGACTAGAAACATAAACATAATTGTTCATAGGACCCTAGAAGTATGTTTAGAAACATTAACACGATAGTTTAGGTTTCAAACCCATTTTTTGACCGAGTTAACACCGAGTTTCGATCAAGTTGACCAAGTTTTGGCCGAATTTTGACCAAATTGTGGACCATGTGGCGATTACTCGGACATTAATCAACTCGTCTCGGTCTCTGACCTTGTAGTGAGCACTCGGCCTTGGAATCAGAGTTTTACATCACTGACGATACTCTTAATGTTGATAAGAAGAAAAATATGAATATTTAGTGAGGTAATTACTTGAGCAGGACGACCCGTGTTTCTCCTCTGTAGAGCAAGACGGAGTTGATTAAAGAGATCTCCAACAACTTCCTTCTGATTTATCAGTTCTACAAGCTTAGCCCGGTGCTCTCGACTGTGAATTAGAGCATTATACTGAGCCAACATAACAAATTAACAATTACTGTCTTAATAAGAAAACAAAGCATCTAGATAGAAGCAGATATCGCATATATCAGTGTAGGCCATCTTTTAAAAAGGGTAAATGGGTGGGAACCCTCTGGTCCCATGTACCGTATTTGTAGGCCATCTTTTATCTGAATAAATGAAGCTACATTAATCAACCATATCACATAGTTGACCCTGAACAGTGAATTTCATTTATGACTGCAAATCGGATAATCTTTTTCCCTTCAACCACTAACTGCTTGTTATTTATGAAGGTTAACATATTTCATGCCATTAAGTTTATATAGCTCACCTCTTCTTCCAATTCTCGACAAATCAATGCTGTCCGCCAGCGTAGATGTACTTTAGATACGCTTACATCTGTATATATATGATCGCCGACATACAGTATTTCATCTCCATGTATACCTAAAAAATTTTCAACCATTTGAGCACTTCCTCCGGAATATAAGCCCCCTGAAAACAGCAAATAAGTGAAGTGGTGAGAACTCTTCAAGATTAATAAACTAGACATGATACCATTTTGAATTTCTCACGGTCATAACTTAAAAGTACTCAAAAACAATATATAGAAATGGCAATTAACCATCATGTGCTTGACATGATTGCTTTAAACAAATTAAACTAACGGTGGTAAGACGAGGATTCAGTGGAACGATCGGAAGAAAAATTATAATAAGTTGGATTCAAGGTACAGGTTTTGTAACGGTACAGCGATGATTTTAAAATTTACTCAAAAGCCAATGCCAAAGAGAACAAGATTAATTCACCTGGACGAGCTTTGAAACATGGCCGCATCAGGCCGTCACTTGTCACCACTTCATATAAAGGGTGTGACATTTGAAAGAATTCTGGCTTCCTAGCTGAGACAATAACCTACATTAAACAAATAGGTCTCTCAAACTCAAGCACACTGTAGCAGTTTTTTTGTTTTATTTTTGGGGTGCGATAATATGTAGCATGTATAACTTAGTAACCGTCTCTACTACACAATCCAATCAGAATGAAAGCTCCAAAGGAAGTTCAAAGCTTCAACCATATGTTTCAATCAAAAAAATATATAAAAAAGGGTAAATCGGAAGGAACCCCTTAATCCCTTGTACCGCATTGGTACCTACACAACCACCATGCAAGGTTTTAGTGTACCGAGGTAAATGCACCTGAGTGGATACCACCACATGGAGTCGATTAAATCTGGTCTGAGGCGAGGATAAAACCTGCGCCAATTTTTAGTTAGGCTCCCCCCACAATGGGGCTCCACATAAGCGGTGGCAGGTGGTGACTTGATCTATGACCAATTGGTTGAAAAAATATATATGTCAAAACATAATGGCATTGTAGAATTTCGATTGAGAAATACAGATTCATATAAGGTTTCAGTTGATACTTCTGGAATTAGATTGGAATTAAATGCTTTCTGAACATTCTTGGGTAATATATTGAAAAAAAATGGTAACGTAAAAAAGGAAGTGAGAATATGGGTTGAAAGAATAATGACTAACCATCTCAAACAGATCTCGCCAGTTCATATCATTTGGGAGAAATCTATTAAAAGAATGTCGCATCATCTTGTCTGTATAGATGTAATCCGAGTTGGTGATCAGCAATAACTTTTTACCCGCCTGATGAGGTGAAAACATAAAACAGCTTAGAATATTTTACTTTTTGTAAGTTTATAAAAAGCATTTTACCATAGAAAAGGGGGATTATCAGAAAATACCTCCTTTTGGTCCAGAAGTGCTAAAGGTAACTCTGGGTCAGGCTCTACAAACAGTTCTGGCTTGGACATAATCTCACTCTGTATAATTATCCATGAAGAAATTAACTTCTTTGAGCCTCATTATTCAAGAACTAAATCAATAATACATTTACCTTTAGTTGACCTTCTACGTGAGCCCTAAAGAGGGCCTTACCAACTGCCTTGTAAAGTCCTTTGTAATCAAGTGCACCAAGATCAGTTGGAATAATCCCTTCATCCAATCTATCAACCATCTGAAATACAACAACACTTTATTACCCAAAAACAAGGGAATAATGGAAATTTAGGCAAAAGTGAATATCAACGGAACAGAATACCTGCATATATGCCACTGCTTCTGAAACAGAAAACAGTGTATTGAGAAACTCCCATCTACTTTCATTCCGCAGATCCACCAGTTCCCTCCCATACATCTCACTTTCATGCAGAGAAATTTAACAATTTTTTTATCCAACTTCTGCTAACAATAAGCTATCAACTAAAATAAATGTGATGAAAGATATAAATAAGATCCCAGATGAACAATAACTTTGTGATAGTCGAATCAACTTATAAATGAAAGACGCATGTGTGACTCCATTTTTCACTTGATACTAGACTTCAGACAGATAAATATGTCAACTGTAGAATATGTTACTTCTACCTAGATTTCATTTATGTTCGTAATAAGCTAGATAATACCGTTATGGGTCACACCTGACAGTTTGGGTAGATAGCAGTTTTGTTCCATGCATAGCCCTCTTCACATACCCAAATCGGTCGGCCTTAACCAAGTTGCCTTTCTCTTTATCTATGACAAGTCCTCTGATAACCTATTAGAACAATATTCCAATTGAACTTAGAAAGAAAAAAAAATGTAATTACTTAGCATGAAAATCATAGTAAGCACGGAGATCCAGAATTACCAAGTCAGGGTCAAAAGCAAGTCCATCAACAGGAAAACCGACTGTTTTTAGATTTTCCATACAATAGTCATAAGCCCGCCCTTCCCAGGCCTTCAAATACAAAAACCAAAGTTATTTGAGAAAACAAAAGGCGCTACCGCGTAATGTCAAATCTCAAATGGCCTGTAGGGGTTATTATAGAAAGATAGAACATATGAAACTAAATGAAGAACATATTAAAGAACATGAACGTTTAAGAGATATTAATAGGGTCTGACTGTCTGAGTATGAAGCACCAATTACCATGACATTATAGTGCATTAAAGTGTAATCCATATCATATCCAATTGCACTGATTGACCGAAGATTCAATGTGCGTGTACAAAATATGCCACGCGGAGAATATCTCGAAGAAGATGGATCCTGCACAGGATTCATAGCATAACAGTCAGGAGTCTGGAAACAGTAAACACACCCTTTCAGTCTCATATACTGTTAATGTACAACAAGGGCCAACAGAAAACATTACGAAAAAAATGCATTACGGGTCTTGAAGCATGATATAGCATGGTAGAAAGCTTTATTCAATAACCATGTTAAAGCAAATGTGCTTATTACTTGCAACTGTTCGATATTCTGTAATTGTGAGCAATAAAGGGTAACTAGGCTCTTAACTTTCACATAAGAAAACATTTGAAAACCAATGTGTCTCAAGCAATACCCTTGACATCTAAATCATGTCGGTAAGCACAAAACATTCAAAGGAGTTGGTCTTCAATGGATAAACTTGGAAAAACATGTAGAAATCAAAATCAGTACTTCAATTATAAAAAAGCAAGCAATGAACGAACTTAGCAACAAAAACCTTTATTCCTAAGTCCTTAAGCAACCCCTCAGCTTCTATTGCTTGAAGCCTGGCAACCTCTTCTATTGGACCTTTCCATGCAACATCTGTCTGACCATTTATCCCTGCTTCAATACACCATAAACATATAAGAACAGATAAGTAAACTCATAGATCCGATATATCACAGGTAAATTGCAGAAATTCACAACACATGATCAGGGGAGGATTTTAGGAAGTGCAGTATAGGCGATCCCACATGGCCACATTTGCTAACGACCTCAATCTTATTGGTGCCTTTACCAATTCTAATGAACTTATTATAACGTCTGCAATATTAATGAACTTTATTTTAAATACCTATAACAATTTTCACAATATTAACTTTTTTTGGATACTTAAATTTTTCAAAACATTCATTTTCTGCAACCCCAGCGGGCCCATGTGAGACCACGTTAGTCCCATCACGGTAAATCAAACTCACATAGCAATCCACTCAAATGGTGTTGGGGCCAATTGATCCAGCTTTCACCAAGAAATTTTCTGGCATACCGCATACCTGGTTCCTCTGTGGGGATTGACTCTATGGTACTTTCCAAATATCCCCATCTACAGACGTAACCAACTAGGTTACACGATGGTCAACAGAAGCTACTTATACCAATTTTCACAACATCAATAAACCTTGTATCCATCTATAAAACATTTTTGTTGTCACCTAAGGGCGTCAACTTTCTAGGCAACATTATCTAATTTTTGAGCTTGTAACAATTTTCACAATACTAGTCAAACTTTATTTTATATACTTACAATTGTTAGGGAACTTGTGTGCAAAGAGGGTAAAGTTTTCAATCCGGATATCTCAAATGAATAGTGTAACCATTTTATGAAAGTAATTATTTGACCCTATATCCGTGGGTTTCACGACTATTACTTTGGAATAATTCATGGAGTTAAAGTTCCTGATTTTGCAAGAAATCGAAAGCCTAGTTGCAAGAGAGTAATGTTAGAAGTGGTCATAAACCTACACATCATGGGCCACTAAGCCACGTTTAAAACTGGCCAATATAGGTTTCTAGTAGGTCCAGAAAAGTAGTGCATCACAAATCAGCATAGTCGATAGCCGATATCAGTTTGGTTCCTGGCAAGCTCGGTGCTGATCAGCCTAGTCACTGACCAGCTAACTCACCAAGAAGTTAGTCCCAGATCAGTGTGCTAATATGAGTCAGCATCACACCGGTTGCATCAGGACCATAGACTATGTAAACTCTCATGGGGACTTGCAAGGGGGTGATGCCCATAGGACCACACACCCGCTATTTGGGTGTAGGATGTCCTTGATTAATGGGTGTACACTTGGTACCTCGTGACCCATTTCCAAGTCTAGTTAGAGATTACTCAATCAAACTAAATAACTAACAATATTTGGAATATTAGTCAACTTTCAGACTTGTTAGAAATACTTGTAGCAGTAACAAAGCCAGATAGCCAATGAGTTCTCGATCTAGTGGTCCAAGGGGGAGGTGGGAGGCTTTGACTCTTTGGAGGTCCCGGGTTCAAATCCGGACATTGGCGTTTAATTACTAACTTAGGGAAAAAACTAACTACTAACAACTAACAACTAACATTTGTTGGTTTAAAAAATAGAATAAAAAAACAATGCCTTTGACACATATATTTAAAGTTTTCATGTTCAAGCCACTAAGGTTGACCAACATTCTAATAAGCAAAGTAAACAAACAATTATTGATCATACTCCAGTCACAAACTATTCTATATGTGTGTGTGTGTTTGTGTGTATATATATATATATATGGGAAAATGATGCCTGCTTCAACAAGCAGGCATCCCCCTGCATTTCACTCTCACAAAACCGATTAATCATATCCCATGTGCTTGAATAACACAAAAGTTAAAAAAAAACCCTAATTGATGTGAGGGGAATGTTTTTATTATATGTATATATGTGTCAATGTGTGTGTGTGGAGAAAGACTTTATTAGGGAAAGAACATTAATTATTGTAAGTTGGATATAACAAGGGGATGAATGTTTTGATTAAAAAATTGATGAGAAAAAGACTTTGGCAAAGGGTTTTGGGATTTATTAAAATTTTGTTGTTTTCTTTTTTCCTTTTGGTTTTTTATATAAGAGTGAGAAATGGAGGGGAAACAAGACCAAAGCAGAAATGGTTTGGAGTGTAATGTAATGTAATGTTTTCTTGTTTCTAGATTGTATTGACATGCGAAGTTGATAATCAAGTAATTTTTTTTAGGTGATCTCCAATGAAAACGTAAATATGTCAAAATCATATCGGTCATTTTAGCAACACGTCAATTTACTGAATCAACATATTGAATTCGTTTTACCTCCAACCCAACATACTGAAACTCAGTTTGCCAATATCCCCACTAACATTTTGAATACATAACGGTGACATTTTGAAGCCTCAGTATACCTAGTCAACATTTTAGATAAGCATTTTGTCATTAAAGATACCCTTACTATCTTCGTTATTATTTTTCCTTATCAACATTTTAGATAAGCATTTTGCCATTGGAGATACCCTTATTATCTTCGTTATTATTTTTCCTTTAAATTTACAATAGATAACACATTTTCTTTAAAATCTTTACGTATTTACTCAAGTTAAAAATGTTGTTTAGAACTTAAGATGACTTTATGCTATAGAATAAACCAATAAAGTAGTTATCTAGGAAGTCGCGTACGACTATTGAAGACCATATGTATCAAAGATATGTTGGCACGCAAAAACTGAACTTTCAGCTCCTCCAATACTT
>JAOEHQ010047713.1:0-10645 GCA_025447715.1 Asclepias incarnata | reverse complement strand
ACCAGCAATGATGATGACCTACCAAAGATGGGATGCTGCCTAAGGCCATCATGCACGACAAGCATGATGACCAAGCACGATGTACCCATAGTAACCGGCCTTAAAACTTTTTATAGGTAATTATAACTTTATCTAACTCACTAAAGTTTAATTTTTACTGTAATAACCTACAAAATGTGCAACGTGGCAAAACAGCATTTTGACACGCGACTCGTTTTGACCGGTCATAATAGCGAAACTTCAAAAATGAATTTTTATTTGGTAAAATAAAGTTATAATTACTAAATAGACGTAAAAATGTTTTACTTACCAAGATGGATATTATTTAAATATGTGGTGTTAGTTTTGTGACATTAATACCTTTTTAAACAAAGTATAACACAAACTAATAAATCTTATAGCAAATGATGTTAGTCCAACTGGTTAATGCATCTCTGGTTTTTCTCACATGTTTTGGGTTCAACTCATTAGAGTGACAAGTCTGTGGGATTTTTTCGTTGAAATGTCTGTCATCTCTTAAACCCTATGAGAATGAACGTAATTGCATGGCCCCTCACCCTTGTATGGTGAGGTGCTTGTTTATTTAATTACATTATATTAAGGTTTCTTTTGACTATGATGTTTCTATTCCTTTCATTTCAAGTTTTGTTGTTATAAGTATGTCTACATATTTCTCTTGGATTGTATTATTTTAAATATAAGTTGAGAATTACTTGAAGTGGGTGTTATCTAGGGGAATAATATTGCTAACAACATATTTTATAATTTTGACTATAATAAAGACAGGGAACTTTATGACACTTTTGCAAAATCCAAGAATTGTAATTTGTTTTTTTATTATAAGTTAACTAAATATACTTTAAGGGGAATGTTGAGTGGGGGAGGTATACTTATATGAGAGGCTTAAGAGTCTCTTTTCATTGGCATAAGATATTCTTGTATAGCTATCATATATACATTTGATTTGATATAAGTTGAAAGTTTGAATGTAAAGAGAGAAAATGACACATATGTAAGACCAATGTGATGCAGATTAGAATCTTCTTAATTGTAATTATAAACATGGTATATCTGTCATGTTGACAAATCATAAATTTTTGGTGCATATAGTTGCTAATCTTATATTATATCTTCTCATGTGTCAACTATCAATGTGTATGACTAGAGTAATAATGAGATTGTGATCAAAGTTTCAAATAATTGATTGTACGATTTTTTTAACTTAAGCAACTCGTATCTGTCTTGCCTCATCACACGTACATAACGATGAGTGTGCACGTTCAACGCTCTTGGAAATGTATCGCTAGTAGAAAAGGGAGATGGATTAGGTGCGGGGAACGTAACTTGAAGGAAGCATCCTTAGAAATATCATTTCGAGACTCTTAGTCAACAGGAGACCATAGTTGTCTAAGTTAATCCTATACCTAGCTAGGGGAGGTCTTATGTGCTCATCGAACTCTTTAAATTGACGTAGCATTTGTCATTTCGCAGTGTCTCTCTGCTTCGTTCTACTTTTTCGTTGACTGATTGTTGTATTAGTATTAAAAATCTTATAGAGGCTTCTAATAAGTCCATATGTGAGTTGAACCTTGTTTGACATCTGTTGCGTTATTTCTTGATCCTTATATTTGGAACTTTTTAGACCTTTAGCTTCTTGTTAATTGGTTGTTATCATACTAATCAGAATCACTTGTATGCTTCCTATATGCATTCTACTGCACTATTACTATTAATTAGCTATATTGTGCAGCACATGCTTAACATATATACTCCCATGCATTCATTCTACAGATTTTGAATTTTGTATTAGTAAAGAGTTGAAGATCACCACATTCGAGTTTTTTCCACATCAATCTTCTCGGTCTTGATCTGCTATGGCCGAGGACGGTAGTGTTACTCCCATGGAGAGAAAATGGAAACATCCAATCTTTATTTTCTTCAAAGATGTTAGGTACTTTCACATGGTTCTGTTTTAGGATTTATTTTACTCGTTCGGTTTAACTTTTGACACTACATGAAGGAGATCTCATACTCTGTGGCAAAAAATTCTTATCGTTTTCTTTTTGAGCTTTTATTGTAGTTTTAACTATGCTCATATAAAATGGTTTTGTAGGCTTGTTCTAAAAATGGATTCGATTGGACGGAAAATACTTACTATTGCTGTACCAGCAGCCATGGCTTTTGCTGCAGATCCTATTGCGTCTTTAATCGACACTGCATTCATTGGTCATATAGGTATAGGCCTTCTTAACTAATATGATCCTAAATTATTGTACTGAATATTTATACACATGTTCTTTTCACTATATATGTATGAAAGACCATCAATTCATGGGCGGATGTAGTGTACTATTAACGGGGGCAACCGCCCCCGACGACCCAAAAATTTTTAGTGCATCTATATATCATATTTATGTATATTATTATGCTTTTATCTCATAATGCCCTCAAAGTTTTAAGTCAAAAATTTTTTTGCTCCCGACAATCCAATTTCCTGGATCCGCCTCTCCATCGTATTTCTGAAAATGAAATATCTGAATTCGTTTATGTTCTGCTACAGGCGCAGTGGAAATTGCCGCTGTCGGAGTATCTATTTCTATTTTCAATCAAGTTTCAAAAATAGCCATATTCCCACTTGTTAGTATTACAACTTCCTTTGTCGCTGAGGAAGAGACTATAGAAAGACTGAATAGTAAATTACCCAAAGACGAGAACATAGAGAAGGGTCCCGTTAATGGAGAGGAGACGAAGGAACTGATGAAAGATGATGTCACACTTGAAAATTTAGAAAATGGTTCAATAAAAAACGACGAAAAAGAGATGGCACCAGAAGATGGTGCGTTTTTTCTTCACATATATTATTGTTCTACATCACATATCAAACTTCTATTCATGATCTTGTGGGTGTCTTGATCATGTTGTTAATCAGGTTCAAAAACAAGTCCTTCCAAGCATATGACCATTACTAAAAGCACCCCAAATAAGCCAATGTTCAAAAAGCAAAAGCGAAATATCCCATCAGCATCAACCGCATTGCTTTTGGGTGCGGTGCTTGGTGTTCTTGTGACATTTATACTTGTGTTTCTAGCAGAACCACTGTTGAGATTAATGGGTGTGAAAGATGTAAGTATATACCTTCACTCTAGTACGGCTTTGTTGTTGGCATAATGGTTAGCGATCTGACTTTAGCTATTAAATTTTTTATTGAACAGGGATCTAAAATGAAATTAGCTGCACATAAATATTTGACATTGCGCGCACTTGGAGCTCCTGCAGTTCTTCTCTCTTTGGCAATGCAAGGTGTCTTTCGTGGTTTCAAAGATACTAAAACTCCTTTATATGCCACGGGTAATTCACTTGTATAGTATGCTTTCGTCTGAGTTATTGATATTATTACTAATTTCTCTGTTTAATGCTCCGGTATATTATGTTCGAATGCAGTTGTAGGCGATGTAGTAAACATAATTTTGGATCCAATTCTTATCTTTGTTTGCAATTTGGGAGTTAGCGGAGCAGCCATTGCACACGTTCTTTCCCAGTAACTTTCCATCTTTCACATATTTAACTTTGAGATGTAGCCATTCATGAGTCTCTGACTAAAGGTAATATATTGTTTTGAAGGTACTTAATAGCAATAATTCTCCTCGTCCGATTAACGACCCAAGTTGATCTATTACCTCCAAATATGAAACAATTGCCATTGAGTAGGTTTCTTAAAAATGGTATGTGAAGCGTAACGCTGTCTATATGTGTTTAGTAAAGTTGATACGATATTCTAATGCTTTAGTAAGTGATCCCATTGCATAGTTTACATTTAGGAACTTAATAATATATATATATATATATATATATGCGCTTATCAAGTCGACGATATTCCATTTCCAACATCTTGTTGGTTTTTTCTCCACAGGTTTTCTGCTGTTGTTCAAAGTATTAGCGGCAACAAGTTGTGTTACATTGGCTGCATCATTGGCTACAAGGTTGGGTGACATAAATATGGCTGCATTCCAAATTTGCTTACAGGTTTGGTTGACGTCTTCACTTCTTGCTGATGGGTTGGCAGTTGCTGGGCAGGTAGATGTTGATCGTGTCATATGATTGTCTATTATGAATGCATCCTTTTTATTTATAAAAAAATAATTAAAAAAAAAAAACAAATTAAAAAAAAGAAAAGGAGATGAAGCATCATCTAATTAAATGGTCTGGACTAGAGTTGGAAAGTTCAGCTCACTTCGGAATGGGTAGATATGCGTCTAATGTGTCTAAAAGGGAAACGGGTCAAACATTTCATTTGCTCTAACGTGTCTAAAATGGTAACGGATCAAACATTTCAGTAGCCATCCACAGTGTAATTATAATGTATATGTCTTTTTGCTTGTACTTAATGCATCTGTATTAATAATTATAGCATTTAAATCTTCAAAAAGTGTTGCGGGTCAACCCAAACCTATGCGTACAAATGTTAGCTGTTACTCAACCCGCCCTTTTTTTTTTAGTCCAATTCAAATGTGTGGTTTGTTCTTTATTACAAGTTCTGAACATTGGAAGTCTATAGTCGTTTTTAAGATGATTATTGTTGAATATATAAGTTTTTGGACATTTGTAGGCATTAATCGCTTCATCATTTGCTGAAAAGAACTATGAGATGGCAACATCAACAGCGGCTCGAGTATTACAGGTGCATTTCCAACCTATGGTCAATCAGAAGTATAACTTGTGCATTAAAACATTACAAACCATAAATTTACTTTTAACGCAAAAACCTCTTCGTTTAAGTTATGTATTACATGTGAAAACTCTTAAAGATTTTCTAATTTGCAGATGGCATTCATAATGGGTCTGGGACTCTCTCTTCTTGTTGGACTAGGATTACAGTTTGGTTCTGGGATGTTCACAAATGACATAAATGTTAAACACATCATTACCATTGGTATTCCGGTATATTTCCATATTGACAAACCGTCAATCTTTACTTTCGGTTTTTTCATGATTATAATTGTCACAACTCTCATATCTCCTCTTTTTCGCACAATTAGTTTGTTGCCGGCACACAACCAATAAATTCGTTAGCATTTGTATTCGATGGAGTTAATTTTGGTGCATCTGATTTCGCTTATTCTGCATACTCCATGGTTAGCATTTACCCTTCTTCTTCAAGAATAACGTCATTTTTGTCTAGCTACATTCTGTTTATGTTGACTTATGATGTGTTTTTGTTCTTGTTAGATCTTAGTAGCGATAGGGAGCATCGGGTCATTATTTGTTCTATACAAAGCTGACGGTTTTGTTGGAATTTGGATTGCTCTATCCATTTTTATGGCCTTACGTGCAATTGCAGGCATTTGGAGGTAACTTTGGACATATTAATTTTCTTTTCCTACAAGTGCGCATTTTTTTTTTTAGAATGGCATTATTATATATAAAATATCCAAACTAGCAAGGCGCTAGAAGGATCAAAGAACAAATTACAAGGAAAAAGTCTAGAAAAAACAACGAAAAATACAACAAAATCTAGACTCGAAACCTGGAACCTTAACTGCGAGGACCGTAAAAAGGTGAAAAAACTCAAGCCACTTACGGCTGGACGGGAGAAAAAACCCCACCCAAAAGGCCGTGCCACCGGTTTTCACTCGTGGGTGTTTTTGTACAAGTGCGCATTTTGACGCTTTACTAATCGGTTGGTATATCTATTTGCAGGATGGGAACAGGAACGGGTCCATGGTCCTTTCTTAAGAAGTAGAAGATGGTGGTTTCTTGCGCGAGATCATAAAATTCGATATTATCTTCAAGGATACGGAAAATCCTTGTGTGGTGTGGAGTATGTAAACCAGCTTTGTTTTAGTCTAGTGTTCATACTAGAGGTTTCACATCATGTTTGTTTCGAACATTTGTTATTTGTTTGGAGAACTGTTTTTCATCCATTGTGCAGCTCTATGATACGCTATCCGTAATAATAATGTTGTAGTTTATATTGTCACTGAACACATGGTTTGCCTACTTTTTTAAGGAAGATGAGACAATAACTATTACACTCATATATATAAACCCTTTCTTTAGTAATCATATTACCTCTTGGCCGTCGACCACCGCCGGAGCTAGTTGGCTCAGAAATCTCCAAAGACCCACCTCTGAATCTCTGATAACATTGTTGTTGTTGTGTTCTTGGTCTTCAAACTCTTCATCATTGTTGTCACCATTGTTGTTATTATGATCATCAATGGGATTATTACTAGGGTTTTTGTTCAACATTATGGGTTTGTTATCATCATCCACCGGTGGGTTTCTCAGGTGAAGTGACGGTGGTTGACCGGAAGATGTCATCGGATTATTCATTCCAACATTTCCAGCCCACCAACTATTTGCCATAATAGTTGTGTTTCAAAAAAGAAGATAAAAGAAAAAAGCTAGATTTTATCAGAGATAATAGAGGTGAGGTTCGGTTACAAGAGCGCACTTTATTTATTGTTGTTTTGTTTACTGTGGCTGGGAACAAGACTTTTAAGCGACAAGTCCACACCTACCATTTTCAAGATAATATCTCTGGCCGGTTAAAAAAAAAAAACCAAAATAGGTTAATCGGTACGGTTAACCGGTTATTATTAATCGAAACCGAGTAGATCGGTTCTAATTTTAAAACATAAAAACCGGTTATTAACCGGTACCGGTTAACCGTAACCGGTTTTTTTATAAAAAAAAATAACCGAAACCGGTTTTTTAAAAAAATAACCTAACCGGTTAACCGATATTTACACCTCTAAATTCCCAACTAGGCATGTACAAAAAAACCGGGTATAAAAAAACCGGTTCGGGTATTTTAAAACCCAACGGGTAGCAACCGGTTTGGGTTTCGGGTGCAAATCAGGTCGGGTTCGGTTTTTGTCAAAAACCCGAAAAAAAACCGGTCCACGAAGACCAAAAACCGGCTTATACCCGGTTCGGGTATGGTCAAACCCGGTTTTGGTCATGTTGACCAAAAACCGATTCCGGGTTCGGTTCCGGGTCGGGCAGGACAATACCCGATTTTTGCTCATGACTAATCCCAACTAAATGGATCATAACCCGATTTTTGCTCATGACTAATCCCAACTAAATAGATCATAACCAACTAGGCCTGTCAATGGATTGGATCAATATCCATATCCAATCCAATCTAATCCAATTAAAAGACTTATTGGATCAAATTAAATATCCATTAATCCATTTGGCTATCCAATAAATAGATCAATTTATCCAATTAAATCCTTGGATCGATCCATGATACGTCCGGATCGATCCATTTATATATTATACAAAAAACATTTTTTTTACATATCACTATATCAGTAATATATCTATGACGCTATATTCCACAAATCCATTTATATACCCTATATTTCACAACTCCATTCATTATTGATTCAAATTCATTCTATATTTCTATCTGATACAACCATAATGAATAGAAACGAGGTCAGAGGGCAGGGGTTTCATTGCCGATGACTTTCAGTTTGCCTCCTCAACTACTCTTTGTGATTAACGTATCATATATCAAAAAAACATAAACAATAATATATATATATAAGATTCATATAGAATCTCAGCTGGTAGAGCCTTGTCTGTTTCTTCTTATCTATATTATAATATTTTCATTGGTCCATAATCTACAATCAATCTCAAGGTAATATATTTTTCCTGATTAATTTACTTCTTTTGATTTTGAGTGTGAAAGGATGCTGACATAGTATTTGATAATATGTCTGAATGAGTTTAATTAATAATTTGGGTTTAAAAATGTAATGTTCACAAAGTGTTTGATAAAATATCACAATGAGTTTGTTTTATAATTTGGGGCTTCTGGTGTGAAAATACATGTGGTTATTTAATAATATTCTTATTTTTCAATGATGATGAAGGCTAGCTACAAGCTACAGGGAGATGGAGAGTTCTTCAACAGCCGACTTTGATGAGTCAATAAGTGGAATCAATGAAGTTAATGCTTCTGCCCGGAGAAAGCCAACATCAGCTGTGTGGAATTCATTTTAAAAGGTCACGAAACCGAATGGTAAAGTTGTTGCTATTTGTAACCATTGTGGTTCAAGTTTTATAGGAAATAACGGGACTAGTAACTTGAAAAACCATCTAAAAAAAAACATAAAGAATTTGTTGGAGCTTCATATTCAAGTTTAAATGCAAGTACCTATGAGTTTAGCCAAGAAAAGAGCAGGAAAGATCTCTCTACTATGGTAATCAAGCACAACTATCCTTTGTCTATGGTTGACCATAAAAAATTCCGGATTTATTCTCATGGGTTAAATCCCGAGTTCATTATTCACACCCGGAATACAATTAGATCGGATATAATTAGTATCTACAAAGAAGAGAAAAAGAAGATGTATTCTTTCTTGGAGAGCGTCTCGAGCAAGGTAACTCTCACAACTGATATTTGGACTTCTGATCACCAAAATTTAGCTTACATATGTTTGACTGCTCACTTCATAGATGAGAATTGAGAACTCAAAAACAAAATTCTTGCATATAGGCATATAGAATACCCACATGATGGTGGCACCTTGTTTAAGTTAATTCGAGATCTAATACTAGAATGGAACATTGATAAGAAGTTGTTTGCCATGGTAGTAGATAATGCTTCTTCGAATGACGTGATGGTTAGAAAACTGAAATTTTGGCTTCAAGAAAGGTCTTTATTAAGCTTAGAAGGAAACTTATTCCATGTACGATGTAGTGCTCATATACTAAATTTAGTCATACAAGATGAATTGAAGGTGATACAAGGACTACTTGAAAAAATCAAACTCACAATAAGGTTTAAGGAATTCTACATTTGCAAAACAAAAGTTTGATACCACAACAAATCAAGCTAGGTTGAACGACCCGAAGATATTACCAATAGATGTTCCACATAGATGGAACTCTACATACTTGATGTTGGATGTGGCAATATCCATGAGAAAAGCCTTGGAGCTGTTAGTTGATCTTGATAAAAATTACCATCATAATCCTAGTAGAGAAGAATGGGAAGTTGCAACAACGATCAAGAAGTGTTTGGAAGGATTTTATAATGCAACAAAACACTTAGTGGGCGAAACTTTCCTACTTCAAACATTTTTTTCCGGATGTTTGTGATTTGCAATTTGAGCTTAGTAATTGAGAGAAGAGTAAACTTGACTATTTGCGTGCATTAGCGGGTCCAATGAAAGAAAAGTTTGTAAAGTATTGGGATGAATGTAGTTTGGTTCTAGCTCTAGGCATTGTGTTTGATCCAAGATTTAAGCTAAAGATGGTTGAATATCATTAAAAGAAATTGTATGGTGAGGAAGGAGGCAAACCATATATTAGTAGGGTAAGTGAGGCTTTAGGGAGTTTATATCTAGAATATAGTAATAATGTTGATGATGAGACCGATGAATGGGAGATGGATGTTAGCAATGTTGGGGTAAATATGATAAGTATGGTGATTTTGATAAGTGGTGTGAGAAAGAAGATCCTCATGGTGGTGAACAACAAAAATCTGAGGTAGATACATATCTCGAGGATCCCTTGTTTCCTCGTGCAAATGACTTTTTTGTGTTACAATGGTGGAAAATAAATGCTACCAAGTATCCAATCATAGCAAAAATGGCAAGAGATGTGTTGGCAGTCCCGGCAACAACAGTTGCATCTGAGTCGGCCTTTAGTGTGGGAGGAAGGATAATTGATGAAACACGATCCTCCATGCTTCCAGAGCTTGTTGAAGCATTGTTGTTTATGTTTTTATGATATATGATATGTTAATCACAAAGGGTGGTTGAGGAGGAATACTGAAAGTCATCGGCAATGAAACCCCTGCCCTCTGGCCTCTGCTGCCTCGTTTCTATCTATTATGGTTGTACCAAATAGAAATATAGAATGAATTTGAATCAATAATGAATGGAGTTGTGGAATATAGGGTATATAAATGGAGTTGTGGAATATAGCGTCATAGATATATTACTGATATAGTGATATGTAAAAAAATGTTTTTTTGTATAATATATAAATGGATCTATTTATTGGATAGCTAAATGGCTTAATGGATATTTATTTTGATCCAATAAGTCTTTTAATTGGATTAGATTGGATTGGATATGGATATTGATCCAATCCATTGACAGGCCTATCATCAATCATACCAAATATTTGGAGCATGCTAATTTGTAATTTGCAACAATCCTTTAGCATATCCTTGAATGGTGTAGTTAGCCGTGCAAAAATAAACCCGGTCCGGCGGAACCGGGTCCAACCAAACCGAATCCAAACCCGGAATGAAACCGGTTTTAGTGAAACCGGTTCGGGTTCGAGAAAAACCGGCGGGTCCAAACCGGTTCGGGCATATGACCGTTAGAGCGGGTCGGGAACCGGGTTCTAAGAACCGGTTTCGAAACCGGGTCGAAAAAAACCGGTTCGAACCCGGTTTTTCCGCTGTCAAACAACTAGCCGTTAAAGAGCCGTTTTTGACCGTTAGACTCGTTTTTTTGACCCTTTTTTGACCCTAAAATCACCATTTTGCCATACTACAACTTATATAAATAGGTGGGTTGAGTTTGGTTTAGATAACACTTCAAAAACTACTAAAAACAACCAAAAAACGCTAAAAATGGCTACTAATTCGAGTACGGAATCCACCGGT
>JAOEHQ010047712.1:0-10646 GCA_025447715.1 Asclepias incarnata | reverse complement strand
GTTAAACATGTTTCGTGTACTTTTAAGTATATATTTATTGTTTTTAACCCGGTCAACGACCGGGTATTGATCTAGTTTATACTGGTTATGATCGAATAGCAAACAATAATTATAAAATTATGTTTATTTTTATTATTAATCTATTTGTGTTTTTTATTTTTAAATAAAAAGTTATTTTAAAAATAATTTATGTAATTTTTAAAAGTAAAAAAGAAAAAGAAAAAAAGTGGTGTTCTGCGTTCTGCGTAGTTCTGCGTCCATAACGGCTCAAAATGAATGAAATGGTGAAAGCTGATGTAGCGCTGAAGTGTCGTTCTGGATGGTTCTGCATATGGCATCCATACCTGATGCTCTTAGACTTACTGGTGATGGAGAGAACAAGTCGGAGAAGAAGCACTTTCCCAAATAGAAGAACTAGGGTATGGATGATTTTAGAAATCTTGTATGTGAAATGTGAGAAGCATGTGATTTGATCAATTTACACCCTTTATTTTTTTTTAAACGGCAAAATATTATTAAAATAAAATCATCAAGCAGAATACTTGATGATAGAACAAAAGTACAATTACAATTACATTATCTAGGAAAGTAAACACGAACAGCACCGAATTCCTAGATACATCTTGAAACCTGAACTCCGAAGATTGCAAAAAGGGTCAAAAAACTCATGTCAATTACAGACATGAGAAAAACCCTCACCCACAGAGGCCGAACCACCGGTTTTCACTTTGTAGTGTTTTTGATGCAATCTCAAATAGGTCCCAAGGAAACGAAGTAAAGCTTACACGAAGTTGAGAGGATTTTGAAACCACTCGTCCCGAGAAACACAAAGCTTTTTACATCTATTTATAGCCCACATGTATGATTATACCCTCTATTTTCAAAAGCTATCCCTTTTCTCACGGAGAAATTCTTGTTCAAAATTTTGTTTTCTCCCAAATTCTCCACCAAATGGAAGGAAATGAAAATACAAAGGATGCCATTTCTTGAGAAATCAATTTCTCCGTGTTTTTTTTTAACTCTTTTCTCTACCAAACAGATAAATTATTTCATATATATTTTTTGGGTCCAATTTCCCCTACCAAACACACCCTAAAGGTTTATGTAATATACGCCTTAAGGGCACACATAAAAATACATTTAATGCACATTGATATTGAGAAAAAAAAAGATAATTTTCTCTGAAATTTAAAAGGATAATAAGATTCTTCTCGGTAATTAAGAAATACATTTTTCAATTTAAGTTAGGCTGGATTGTATAATTGAAAGGGAGAAAAATTAGTTGGTTGTATAGTTGGAAGGGGAAAAAATTAGTTTTTAATCAAAAATTGTGTTGGATAGATATCTCAGTCCAAAAAATAAATCTAGCTAGAGACATTACTAGTTCATTTATCTCCATCACTGAATGCATATATCTTAGTGATTTGACACAAGGAAAAAAAACCCTTCAAAAACAACATGTTTTAAGGACTATATATCTATGCTAACAAAACATATTGCTTGGTTTTTAGTTGTTTGACCATTTGTAATCGTTCACTTCTTCACCTATACTTTTTTCTGCCACATCAGTATCATTTTCTCACCTCTTTCATCTTCTCTTTTTCCCTTTAACCATTCACCTTTAAATTTAATACTCAATTATACCCCACAATATATCCAATCAAAATCAAATAAAACATAATAAATAATATAAAACAGAAAATGGACTCAATATTCCTTTTTCACCTAGATTATCTACCTATGACCTACCCCTTTCATGTATACCCCTTAACCATTCATCATCTCATCACCTTTTTTACCCATCCTTTTCACTTTCCCCTTACAAATGGTATAAGTGATAACTAGATGCAAAGATTCCGCAAACAATTGGTGTGGCATACATTTTTGATTTTGAGATAAGAACAACTCAAGTATATATGTCAACCCTTTATAGACCTTAATGTATGAGGAATGTCAATTGTCAAATATGCAAGAATATATAGATATATGGTTTTTAGATGCTAGCTAGCTTGTGAAGGCCTTTATTCCTTGTATCTTTGTATCAAATCAAAACAAAGCAAAGCAAATCAAAGATGATATAGATTGACTTCTTTCTCATCTCAAAGGCCAAACCTTTCTAAAATCAAGAGTTGTCTATATATACAATATTAACTTATTTGGGAATGGTATTTCATATAGCACATAGATTTTTGTATGGATAATATTATAAACCTGTCAACATTTTCAAATTGTGTGACCCTATCTGTGGCTCATTATCATATTTTTTTTTCTTTTAACGGCAAAATATATTAATTAAATCTACTAGCAAGGTATTAGGAGTCAAAAGTACAAATACAATTACAAATCAAAAAAGCAACACAACTATACAATCTAGACTCTTCCCGGGACTTTAACTGCAAAGATTACAAAAGGGGTAAACAAAACTCGTGCCAATTACGATAACGAGACAGGAGAAAACCTCAGTCACAGAGGTCATGCCACCGGTTTTCACTCTTTGATCTTTTTGGTGTAATTTCATATAAGCCCCGAGGACACTTACCACATGAGACCATGACCGTAATACAACAACAACAAAAAAATAATCCGGGGAAGAGTTTGAAATTATCATATTCGTCCTATCCATTTAATTTGGTCTATAATTTCACTATTAAATGTTTGAAATTTTCCCCTGATTTTCATTATGTACTCCTCTGTTTGTAACTATTAGCTCCTTGCTAGTTTCATTACATCAATAAATTATGAATGTTCAAAAAAAAAAAATGTTTGAAATTAATTTTCATAAAACGTAGTTATCTTGATTTCTTAATAAGGGTTTTTCTAATATGTGCTCTAAGGGCACACATAAGGGTGCATTTAATATGCCTTGGAAATTGAAAAAGGTAATAAGATTCTTTTTAAAAAATGCGTTTCTCAATTCACAAGAAGAATCTTGTTACCTTTTTCAATTCCCGATAAAAATCTTATTACCTTTTTTCAATTTACGAGGCGTATTAAATGCACCCTTATGTGTGCCCTTAGGACACATATTAGAAAAACCCTCTTAATAAATACTCCGTAATACCATTAACTGCTTTTGGTACAAATGTTAATATGACTCTTGATCCAATACTTTTCTTGCAACTAATGCATATTTCACTAAAGAATAGGACTAATTGATGTGCATAAAAATAGGTCTAAGAATAAGATGATGACATATTGCATCATGAATGGTAAAGATTAAGAGAGAGAAAACTCATGATACATGTGTCAAACATCGAATGCATTAGACATATTTTAAAGATGTTTTAAGTCTATCTATCATTTTCCTTTCAGAAATTTGTCTCATATGATTAAAGTATGCTAATCATGCTTGTTTGTCTATTAATGTTTGTGGGTTGGTATGCTTTTTGGAGCTCATATCTTATCTGTATAGTACTAGCCAAGATCTATTTTTAGCACTAAATGTCAAAGACCAAAGATATGTATACCCCACAAAATTGAATCATTTTTTTTAACACGTTGCATTTTTGTTTGTACAATTAACTCCTTTTGAATGTTTTATTTGGCTTATAAAAGGGGCTTCTTGTCCAATAAGGTTTTTCATGTCTTTAAGACCAATGAGATGAGAGGAAACAGAGAAAGGTTTCCAGGGCATTGATTGTTTGCTCTCCCTCAAAGGCTTCTCACTTTGGCCATACAATGCCCTTAGTCTCAAGGGTATGTTTTGGGTCACGTTATATGAGAAGCCTTATGATGAAGAATAAATAGTCAACGTTTTGATTGTGTGCATTAAGTTATATGACCAATGTGATATGAACGATCCAAGAAAGGTTTCCAATGCATTGATTGCTTACTCTCCCTCAAGGACTTCTGATTTTGGCCAAAGAAAATGCCCCTAATCTTAAGGGTTTGTTTTAGGTCATGTTAGAAGCCTCTTGATGGAGAACAAAAAGTCAATGTATTGATCGTGCTATATATGCGGTTTGAAAGTCTTGAACGCTATTATGTTGAAGGCTTTCATCATACCTCAAGTCAACTTTAAGGTTCTCAATACATTCTTAACTTCCTTCTATGTTATACCGACAGTTATACGTTGTGAATTTCATATACGTAAAATTTTGCAAATCATATTTAGGAATGGCGGCAGTACATATATATATAATATATATAATAGATACATGTTAGAATCACACCACGGCCATTTGTGCACCTTATATTGTTCGTTATGTTTCCATTTATCTCGTCTCCTAATCACCCCCATGCCACCATCCCCATTTAAGCATTTACTAATTACTAACAATGTTTACAAACACACGTGGCATCCAGTGGCGGATCTTGAGGAAAGTCACGGAGGGGGCCAAAACTGACGGAGAGGGTCGAAAGTCACGGGATCCACAAAATAATACTAAGAAAAATAATTTTTCGAACGAACTACGGATAAAATAGCACTGCGGAGTGAAAAAACGGAAGGGGCCCTAAGATAGATCCACCAATGGTGGCATCGATATAAACCAATATAATTATTTTGGTTTTTCTTTTTACATTTTCATTCTTTGTTTTATTGGTTGATCACATATATTTGTAAACATTGTTTATAAATATTTATTTGTAGATATAGCATTTCTCATCTGTCATAAATATTCGTTATAAATAATAGTACGTACAAGATATGATGATTATTTTAACAATAGTATACTTTATTAAAATACTAGTACGTATTAATCATTTTTTTTTTGAAAGGTGTGAATTACTCGCAAATACCGGGTCCGCGCTAGAGAGTCCCCTCGCAGAATAGATCCCCAATTTAAATCCCTTCGATGAAAAACCCCTATCACCCAAAGATCTGGAGAGGAAAACTCACTCAGGCCCACCATAAATGAAAATTCGATGAGAAACCGTATTAATCATATGACAAACGTTTTAACCACTTATTGGATTCATCGTTATTAATACTAATTAAGTTGTATAGTCAACATACAAAAAATGACGTTTTAATTAATTTAGATGTAGTATAATTATTAATTAGTTACATAAGTGTAGGAGAATGTCTTCAATTGTAGGCCAAGGCCATTTCCCAAACCTTCAAAATTTGCCATCTATCTTTCCCGTCAACATGGAATTCAAAAAACTTGTATCCATTTCTAATCCTTTCTTCGGTGTCCCATTCAATCGACTCCAATGCCTTTGATCCTCCTAAAATGTCCAACACAATTATTCCAAAACTGTATATGTCCCTTTTTTGCGACAATGGTTCGCGAGGGATGAGTGAGGTTGGTGTTGCCTTTTGCCGAGTGGTACAAGAAACTTCCGTTGCAAGTTTAGTGAAGCCGTAATTTGACACATAGGCATTAAAATCGACATCGTTCATGATGTTGGTAGTTTTAAGGTTTCCATGAACATTCATGGTCATGTTTCTTACTCGTGCCGGGGATAAGGCATGGATGAAGCGAATGGCTTTCGCTATGCGCACTATTATCTTTAGTCTTTTCTTCCATGCAAGTGAAGTGTGGCCATGGTCTCTTGCCCCTAACACACTCGAACGCAAGACAAAATGACAATCGATACAAATGACAACCAACAATTAATATAAAAATCACAATGTTAATAATAATATAACATACCGATAAGTAGATCATACAAACTACTCATTGCATAGTAATCACAAACAACAAACTTGAACCTCTTGGAATAGAGATAAGCCCTAATCGGAACAAGATAATGACAAAGTTGTCCGATTTCTGCCAGTCGGGCTACACGTCGTCCAAACCCCTTCCTCCTTACACTAACCATTCTAAACCTTTTCAACACGTTGCACGTACCGTCCAAAAACACCACTTCCTCAGTCACGCCTAACAAGCTCTCTCCTACAACCCCTCCATACACCCGATGAAGATCTCATCATATTCACAGAAGGAGAGTGATGATCGGCAACTTTCTTCATTAAGAAAACCTTAAAATAATTAATATATAGTTGCAAAATTTAGTTCATAAAAAGAGGTTAATTATAAAAAAAAAAAAAAAGGAAACTTAATTAGAAACCTATAGCTTCTTTTGGCCTTGGTGCATGTATAAAGCTCTATCCAACATTGTGGCCTTGTTTGAAAGAAAATTTGATGGTGGTGACCCCTTTTGTATAGAGATTATGAAAATTTAATTGGTTTAGAGTTAATATAATAAAAAAATTTTACTCTCTTGAAATAATCGAATTTGACTATGTTGCCTATTGTAAAGTTGTTATTAAAGTATTTAGAAATGTCCAAAGTTAAGAATATGAAATTGAATCTCTAATCGATATTTTATTTTATAATTTTTGTATTGTTGCTCATTGGCCAATATGTTCGTATTGAATATAAATTGACAACTAACAATCTAATCTAAACTAAATAATAATAGAGAAATTGTAAAAATATAACATTTTAATATAAACAAAATTGGATAATCAAAATGCATTTGTCTTAACTATACCAAGCTTCGACATCACAGAAAGTGAGCCCGTTAATTTAAAGTAAGAGTGTGTAAATGGATGAAGTTTTCCTAGTTCGGATATCTGGGGATGACAAGTCTTTTTTATTCGGATGTACGCAGTCTAACTTGGGTATCCTTGTGACCGTTTCTGACCATTTCTCTAGTCACATCCAAGAAGTTTACATAAGGAAGTTCTGAACTTTTGACCTTTTTATAAAGAAAAAAGACATCTAACCACTAGGGATGGCAAAAAAAACCCGAACCCAATGGGGAAACTCGATATCCAAAAAATTCGGGTCGGATCGGGGCAAACTTATCGGGTAACGGGTCGGGTTTCGGGGCAATTATCGAGATTTATTTCGGGTTTCGGGGCAGGGAACGGGGCATGCCTACCCCGACCCGACCCGAACCCGATAACACACACACATATATATATATATATATATATATATAATTATATTAAAATTATCGGGTCGGTTTCGGGTTTTTTAACGGGGATCGAGTTTCGGGGCGGTTTTGGGTAATAGTTTATCCCCGATGGGGGCCCCAATAAGGCACCCGATAAGATATCGGGTCGGGTTCGGGTCGGTTTTTCCTAATCGGGCTCGGGTTCGGGTTTTGTACTACCCGCCCCGAACCCGGCCCATTGCCATTCCTATCCAGGACATATTTGTATATGAACTTGCTAAATCTTCATTTTCAAGTATTTACAAGATTCACACATTTGTACAATCTTAGACGTGTTGAAATGTGCACATTCTACTTTCATAACTATACACATTAAATTCTAGGAAAATCGATACAAATCGTTCAAAATAACCAGTATTGACATCGGTACCAAAATAATGATAAGAAGTCGTTATACGGTTTTGATACTTCATGGTATCGAAACCATTCATAAAATTCTTCGAAGCTACAAAATTCTTCCAAAGTCTTCATCATATTAAGTACACCATCATCACCAAATATCTGTTAAACTTTTGCTGATGACACTTTGTTGTATAGTATATTATTTAGAAAACAACTATATAATACATGGGATAATCATCAGAACAACAACACCACCGTGTTGCTGTTTTCACAACCAATTATCTCCACGTGAAATGAAAAAAAAAAAATCCTAATGTGAAGCAACAGTACGGATAATAGGAACAATAGTTGTGCAGATGATTTCTCCATAATACATTCTGAAAATAAATAAAATATAATTTCATTTCATTTAAAGGAAAACATACATTTTCTAAATTAAATTAAATCAAATTTAATAAATAAAATCTCCTAACAAATGGACAAAAACTCGGATAGTATGAATGAAAAATATATATACACCCATACATACAATAATTATTCACACACACACACACACACACACACACACACACTCTTACAAACCCACTAGAAGCAGTAGCTGAACAATCTCACTCAACAAACGTGGAACGATGGCTGTTGAATTCCTAGAGACTCTGAAAGAAGCTATAACCGCATACACCGGACTTTCACCTAACGCTTTCTTCACCGTCATCGCCGCCGGTATCGCCGTCTACTATCTCTTCTCCGTTTTATTCGGCGCTTCCCCCAATAACCAACAACACCGTCCCAGATCCTTCGAAGAAGATGTCCAGCCGCTTCCGCCGCCGGTTCAACTCGGCGAGATTTCCGAGGATGATTTGAAAGCTTATGACGGCAACGACCCTCAAAAACCGCTTCTTATGGCCATTAAAGGTCAGATCTATGATGTTTCTCAAAGCAGGTATACTTTTTTACTCTTTTTTTTTGTTTTGCTTTTTTTATTGACTTTTTTGCTTTTATTTTATTGAATTTTTTTATGGCTTTAATTGGACTTTGTGTTGTGATACTTTTGGTGTCCTTTTTGATTTCATTTTTTTAATAATAACTTTTGGGGTAAAGTAACAAAAAAAAGTATGTGAAATTATTCTTGTAGTTGTAGTAATTAAATAAAACGTCACGTGTCGATTCATGAAATCTTCAATCCGGTTTTAGTTATATTGGTAGATTATTGTTTGATTATTATCTATATCGATATATGTTGGTAAGGCTGTTCCCATACCTCGTGGAAGACTGGATTGGTGTGGCTGTTACTTTGCTACTATTGAAGTTATGGTTTAAAACTTGATATTCGCGATATTTTGTTTGTTTTTTTTAGGCGATAGACCGTTTTTTCGTTTGTTTAAAATCACTGTTATGTGTTCTTGATTGCTGCTCTATGAAAAAGAAAACAGAAGAAAATAGAGTTTAGTAGCTGTGAAGTCTATATACTCGTTTGGTGGTTCTGATTTTTTGGTTTACAGATTGTTTTAGCTGCTACTGATCGAGTTATTGGCTGTCAGTAATTCAGTATTAGTAGTTGGAGATATCTTATAGCATCATGGTTATTACTTTTTTCTGGGAATTATGTTTTGACCGATTTTGAATTTTCTTCATTTCTGATGTGATAAGGTCAAACTGTTTGGTGAATGATCTTGGCATATATGTTTTGTTTTAATATGTACCCAGGTTGTCACCTACCATATATTTTGGATCATACATTTGAACCGATTTTCACCTAACTTGTGTGTAGCATTTTTACGATTTTTTTTAGTTACTCAGTCTGTCTGTACTTTATACACTGGTATATGGTCATTTAGGCTATTATTTGTCATCCTTTGCAGTTCATTGCCAACTTGATTATTTTAAAGTGCTTATCTGCTTTGTAAGCTACCAACATAATATAGATGGATAAGCATGTGCCAAATGAACACTTGCTTTAGATAAACATAAAGATTAACAATTAAATTAATGATCGTCTGTGCATCTGCTGGCTTCTGTTTTCGTTTTTTAATGATTTACTAATGTGTATGAATTGCATTTTTTGTCAGGATGTTCTACGGTCCGGGTGGGCCATATGCATTGTTTGCAGGTAAGGATGCAAGCAGAGCTCTTGCAAAAATGTCGTTTGAAGAGAAAGATCTGACCGGTGATATCACCGGTCTAGGTGCATTCGAGCTTGATGCATTGCAAGATTGGGAATACAAGTTCATGAGCAAGTATGTCAAGGTTGGAACCATCAAGAAACCTGAAGGTGCGCCTGAGCCATCAACTGCCGCTGAAACCACTGAGGCAACCGAAGCCAACCATGCTGAGTCAAATGCAGCAGAACCATCTACTGCTGCAGCTGTTGCTCATGTTTCAGAGACCAAAGAAGCTGCAGATGAAAAGGAGGAAGGAACTTCAACCACAACAGAAGCCGGTAAAGATGAGTAGAGTTTTATGATGGCTGAGTGCCCATTATTGTTAATTAATATCTTGCGAACAAGTTATACCTGTTATAATTAAGCTTGAGTTAATGGCTAAGACAATCGTACTTATTCCAAATGTGGCCTATTTGAATAATTTGGAGTTTATGCATGCCAACTTGTTGATGTCGTGTGGTGGTTGATGGTCGCTGGTTATTTGACCTCTAAAGTAAGTAACCGTATATTGTCAAAAGTTTCTAGTTGTAAAGAACAAAGCTGGCATCAAGCCTTGGATAACATAGAAAAGAGCCTGGTCAACAGACGGTCACACAAAAAGTCTGAAGCCGATCCTATACAACTGAGAATACCACTAGGAACCCACAGCCATTTTGGTTTTGTTAATACGACTTGGATACTAATAGATCAAGGTAGGAACAACCCATTTTATTTGGTCCATAACCAAGTTCTCAACTTAAGATCCTATATCTTGCATTGGGGTTGTCCGTTTTTTGGGTCAAACTGCTCCCGAGATAAACTGCAGATTTTTTTTTTTTTGAATTTTTTTAAAATTATTTTTATGATGATGTGTATACATTAATGTTATTTTTGATTATTTATCAATTTTAAAAATTAGATTTTCTTTTATTGTAACTATTTTGTATTATTTTTAAGTGGATTATAATTGTATTTTTATTATTTGGTTGGATTGTAACAAATTTAGTAGCATTTTTATAAATAAAAAAAAAACCCAACCGGTCGAACCGGATTTTTTGGGTCAACCGGTCTTGTTTAAAAAAAACCGGTTTCTAAAATATTGCATCTAGTGGAAATCATACCCGAGGGGCCTCGCATTATATCATATGTTGGTGAATTGACTTCTAGTAATAATAATAATAAGAGTTAATTACAATTTTCGTCCCTGTCGTGGTACCCCGTTTTCAGTTTTCGTCCCTACCTTTCAAAAATTAC
>JAOEHQ010047711.1:0-10646 GCA_025447715.1 Asclepias incarnata | reverse complement strand
GGAACCCTCACATTTTTGTTTTTTAATCCATAAAATTCATGGGGCCCAGGTCATTTATTTATTATACAACAAATATTTAAAGAATTGGTATGTGAGGGGTAGGTATGGGACAACCTTATATTCACTTTTGCCTATATATATATGTGTATGTATGTATAATGGGCAAATTGTTTTAAAAGTACTACAACTTGTTCAAAATAGCTTTACGAGGTTCTGAACAAAAAACGTGTTCTTTGTGGGACAAAACTTGGCAAAAACAACTATTGTGGGATAAAGTTACCTTTTCATTAGGTAACCACTCATTTTTTTAACTTTGAATTTCATTTTGAGTTATTCAAATAAAGATTATTAATGATGTGTAATGCCACATAGAGTCCTTTACTGCCACATAACCCGTTACGTCACTAGCCTCCATCACCACTAGCCACCATATTTTTCCGGCAACAACCAAATCTTCTGGCAGTGACCATAACGGATTTTAGCCAAGATCAAAACTATTATGAAATAAACCTATTAACTTAAAAGAAAAAAATTTGGACTTGAGGTTTTTTTCTTTGAAAAGAAAAAGAACCCACCATGATTTACAGGGATATGAAAACACTGTGGGCCATCATATATATCTTGTTAGCTCAGAAACACCAGAGGGTAATTTAGGTCTATTTAAAGCTATGTGTTGTTCTTTATACCATGAAGTTGGTTGAAAAGCATACTCAAACGGACCAAAGAAATGCTTTTCATAATTGAATGCTGATGGGTTAGGGTACCTGAATGAAAGAATAAACCCCAAAACTCATATATATGGGGTCTTTCCACAACCGCCGCCTGCCGCCTAAGATCCCTCCACCACATCCGATGCCGCTGCCTGTGATTCGAAATCTTTCAACTGTAATCATCGTTCTTCTTTGATATTGTTTATGTACTCGTATGAATATCTCTATATATGTACTGGTATAATATATATGTATATATAGTTAACAACAAAATTGGTTAATTTTAAATTAAGGGAACGTGGGATCAGAGTGGGGGTTGCTTAGGGGTTAGATCGGAGTAAGGGAAGGGTGGTGACTGGAGGTGATGATCAGTTTAGCTTGTTCAATTCCTGATAATCTATACACATTCGAAATAACCCATCCTTCTTCTTCATAAATATGATTGATGCTCCCCAAGGCAACTAACTAGGGCGAATGAAACCATTGTCCTGAAGTTCTTAAAGTTAGGTTGCCAACTCTTGCATTTTCTGATGGAGCTATTCTATACAGAGCTTTCGCCACTGGCATTGCATCTGGGATAAGATCGATGCAAAAGTTGAGTTGTCATGATGGGGGTAAACCTAGTAGATCATCGGGAAACACATCTGGGAAGTCATGAACCACTGGTACACTTCCCAACTCTATCTTCTTAGCCGTAGCACTCATAATTTTCCCTTCGAAAGGCTCTGATTGCTCACCATGTACTCTTAACACCTCTCCATTCGTCAACGGTATTCGTACCACCTTATTACTACATTCGATCACCACCTCAACCGTCGACATTCAATCCATACCCAATATAACATCAAAACTACCCATCTCGAAAGGATTCAAATAGATAAGGAACGGATAATCATTTAATACTAACGTGCAATCGCGTACTAATTGTTTAATTCTAGCTAATCCACCGTTGACCATTTCAATTTCAAAATAATAAGTCAGGGGGCTAAGAGAGTTATTCAGAAATGGAATAAAACTAGAAGAAATGAGACTGTAATCTGCTCCAGAATCAAATAATACAGTGACATAGTGATCGTTCAGAAAAAGTACCTGTCACCACATTCGGATCATTGCGGGCCTCGGCTACATTTATTGCAAAAGCTCTTTCCCTAGGTTGTTGCCCTTGCTGACCACGGTTCTAATTTGGACCCACAATCTGAAGCTGATTTAGGTGCACTGCTACTTGCACTTGTTGACCGACCCACCTAGGATAAGCATTCATATAATGGTCGGTGCTACCACACTCAAATCATGCTCCTCGGTTGCCTTGTGGATTTCTCACATTCCCGGGGGCCACATTTAATAGGACAACCTATCCAACTTTAGCCCTACAATCTTTGGCCATATGCCCGACTCGGTTACAAAGAAAACAAGCTCTAAGTTGTTGGATGATGAAGATGACACTTTTCACACAAAGGATGTTGCCCAATGTATTCCTTCTTCCCAGACTCAACAGCCGCAAACACTTTTCCCCTGTTCTGACGGTTGTTGTCGAATCTTCCATCCTTCTTAGTTCCACTTGTTTCTCCAGCATCTTTTCTCTTGTTCGCAGACTTGTTCAACACACCAATACAAACCAACTCCTCAGTCACAATCCCAGTTCTGTTTATCGCATCCTGAATAGAAGTTGGCATTGCAGATGACACCAACACTCGAACTTGCGGGTTCAACCCAAGAATGTACTTCTCAATTCTCTTAGATTCAGGAGTTACCAAATGGGGTACTAGCCTAGCCAGCTCATGAAATCGACTGGTGGAAATAACATAATCAGCACTATCCATCTGTTGCTGAATGAATTCAAGTTGTAGCTTTTGTAGTTTGTGAGCAGGACAATACTTTGCATACATCAGATCTTTAAACTCTCCCCAAGACATATCCAACGCCGCATCTCTACCCCTAGTCTCGACTTTTGAATTCCACCAACTAAGTGCGTCAACAGTGAATGAACGGATGACATAGTTGATTCTCTGATCATAGGTGTAGTTGCTCCGAGATATCACTGCTTTGATTTTCTCCATCCACTTGACATATGTAGTAGCTCTACATTTTCCATCGAACTCTGGTCGACCACAGTTCTTGAAATCCTTATAGGTACATCCCTGACAGTACCCTTCACATGCTCCCCTCGGATTAGATCCAACATAGACTCCATTCCCTACATACTCCACGTCTTCCCTATCACCTCCTTGTTCCCCTTGTATGTCTGCAACATAATCTTGTTCACCATTAGCGCCTCCCCATTCTTCAACATTTCCTACTTGCTCACCATTGGCACCACCTTGTGTCCCAACAGTACCTCCCATAGCAGCCATGAGTTGCGCCACTATAGTTGGCATAAAGTTCGTAAGCATCTGGGTCATCATGGCGGCCATCTCTATGTTATGGGGCTGATCATTAATAAGTTCCTCAGTACCAGTACCTTGGCCTCCTCTACGGCCACCACTACGACCTCCTAATTTAATTGCTGCTCTTGCTTTAGCCATTTCTTAAATAGGTAAATTCGACTCACATGTTATTCTCAGGGTACATACATAAAATATTCTCATTCAATATCTGACACGCATTTATGATCACCACTCGACGCACTCAATCACATATATTCTTTACAAGTATCTAGTCTCATTCTATCAGGAAATCTCAATCATAAGTTCATACATTCGCAATATCAACTGAAATGAAAATATGACACAATTATGGCTAAAGTATGGTCCGGGTCTGATTCCAACTTTTAATGTGCCTTTGATGCTTATATACAGGGTGTATCAACGGTTAACCCACCACATCTAGTGCACACTAAAGGCACATCAGGATCCGGTTCTGAAATATTCTCAGCGTACTGGTAATGTTTATATATAGGGTGTACTAACGGCTAACCCACCACAATACCAATAAACTTAAAATATTTCGGTTTACCTACCATACCAACCTAAGCATGTGCAATCTGTGATACCAATAACTTGCATATCCCATCGTGTAACCGTAGAACCGTTGATCAAACGTTTCTACGATGGCACCTTGCCATAATACGTTATTGCCACCACTTCACTTTGCCAAATATATATATATATATATATAACAAATTTTTATTAACAACAATCAAACACAAGTTCATATTCACACAAGTTTCAAGTTCTCATTGGTTCAAGTTTACACAAGTTCACGCAAGTTCAAGTTCACACAATTTTACACAATCTTAAAAATTAGGATTTCTTGAATGGCGGTGGCTGTGGTGGTATGATGTTGAATGATGATGATATATATATATTATATATATATATGGCTGTCGAAAATTTTATGGTTGTTGCCGAAAATGGTGGCGGTGGTGATGGTGGCGGCTATGGAAGTGGTGATGATGGCTGATGGTGGTGATATATATATGGAGGTGTGATGAGGTGACGGCTTATGTGATATTACACATCATTAATTTCATCTATTTAAATAATACAAAATTAAATTAAATTTAAAAAGTAACTGGTAACCTGCCGTGTAGGTAACTTAGATCCACAATAGTTGTTTTTGACAAGTTTTGTCTCACAAAAGATACGTTTTTTGTTCAGACCTCCATAGCATTATTTTAGATAAGTTAAAATACTTTTAAAATAATTTGCCTCTAAAGAAAACACCACACCAGATAATTCTTAGTGACTCAATGATAAAGACTCTAGTGGACATGATTTTAAATCGTACCAAACACATTTTAAGTATGTGACTGTCTCTCATATATTGACCACATTTTCCTAGGATTTACGTGTTCCCTATATATTGAATAGATCGTGCCATAAAACTTATAAATAAACCAGAAGATTATCTCTAATTTTTAAAAATGTTTAATTAAAATGTATAACTTAGCAAGTTTTGTATTAAATGAGCTGATTCAACTTCAGTAATAGCATCGACTATAATAAGGAAACTAATAAAGTTAATCCATGGATCATGAGATACCCGGATTTTACCTAGGATATGAGGGTTCCATCCTCATTAACCCTATGATGCGGCATGTGTGGTTTTTCTTTAAATGCATACTTAGCAAGGATGTAACAGAGATCGATTAAGACAATCGACTACCCTGGTCTGTATGGGCCTTCATCTTTGGATGGTTGGGCCCTTGCTATTCCATAGTTGTCGTTCAAACAAATAAAATTAATCCTCCTAGTACAAGCACTTTCATTTAATAAAATTAATCTTCCTGGCTTAGTGCAGGAGAGCGTAATAAGCTTTACTCGTTTTGCTATTGTGTATATCCAACTTTAAAAACTTTTATTGTTTTTACTCAACTCTTATTTTTTTTAACGATTGATGTAACACGTCATCGAGGTTAAAAATTGATACACACAATAACGAAAATGACTAAAGTTGGATACACACAATATTAAAAACAACAAAGTTTGATACATACAATAATAAATCGAACAATAGATTTTAATACACATAATAGAGGTTGCAAGTTGGATACATCAATCGTGATAAAATAAGAGTTTAATACAGACAATAGAGGTTTTTAAAGTTGGATACACACAATAACAAACCAAGCAAAGTTTAACACACTTTTATGTACTAATCCCTAAATATTTCCCCACTTTGACCACCTGGACTGGTATCAGCTAATTACATGTATTGTAGACAAGAAAATAAAGTGTATAAACTAGAAAGAGTTTGCTGTGGAAAGAGGTGTAAACACATTGGCAGCCATACTCTCAATCACATCCAAATCCTTCTGTTTGAGATGCATATAAACAACCCAATCTCCCTTTCTAGTTGCGCTTGGCATTGTAGTTATGTATCCAGTTCGACTACCCCATGGAACATGATACGAACCAAAATCCGGCTTGCCCCATCCAAAGTCCATATCTGTGATTGGTAAACCCTGTCCAGATGACACAACCACGGCTTCGCCTTCAGACTTTTCTTGCCCAAAATATATCTTTGCGACTGCTTGTTGTGGGCGATGCAACTCAACCCAATCAATCAACCCTCTAAAATGCTCTTCATTTGTTGCCTCGGCGACAAATTTATGAACTCTGTTTGCAACTTCATGAAGTGGCATTGCCTTTAGATCACTATTGATTGTCACACCATATGGGACAGATACTGCATTTCCAAAGTGGTTTTCAAATAAAGGTGAATTTTGATCATTTGTTCCTGCTAAGAAGCGTCGTCCCTCAACGACAATTCCCATTCTAAAAGGAGTGTTAGCCGCATCATTTCCTTCACGAGCTAATAATTTCCAAAGAAAAGCCGTAAATGACAATAATTTGCTTCTTTTGGTTTCTTTTGTGCTTGCTTTAGATTGAAGACGTTCAATTGATTCAGCATGGACATAGTACATACGGCTATAAAGAGGTTCCTTAAAAGTAGACGGTGGAGGGAGCGATGATATGGGAATGTAAAGATTATCAATGGATGTTTCATAACGAGGCGGATGTCGTGAGTTCAAGATGGATGGCCTAAATGATGGGATGCTGGAGATTGTTTCCAATTGTGAACACTTAGCCCATGCAGCTAAGAACTTGTTTAGCGAGTAACCATCGGTTACTTGATGGTTAGTCGAACATGATATTATTATGGATCCACAGTTTAACTCCGTTGCCTGTTTCCATAAAGTTCAGTTAGTGATTGATCTATCTTTCTATATATATATATACATATAGGTTCTAGTTAAAATAAAATAAATACTTTTTTTTTTAAATTGAAAATCGTTGTGTATCATGAAAATTTTTGTGCATCAATTTGTATGCTTGTGTTCTATGAATCTTCGTGCATCAATTTTTTAATGATTCAATGATCAAGATCTTATCTTATTTGTTTTACTTTAATACTTTAATACTTTAATATATCGATTAATTTGTTTATATATTAAATAACACAGTTATGCTGTCATCAAGTAGTTGCTAGCCGTGTACGTGCATGGGTCGACTACTATTGCCAATTTTAACGGTGTGGTTAATTTAAATTTTACCTGAACTGATAGCACTCCGTGATTTAACTTGGGAACCAACTTCCCCTTCACAGTAACGTCCGGATTATAAAAATCCAAGTCTTTCAAATCAATGTCAGCATGGGCATGAACAAATTCCACCCCACGGTTGTTACATAGCACCTCAGGCTCTCCTTGGCTATTCGTCACAATCTCACCAGCAAGCGTATAATATGTCGATAGTACCTTAGCCAATGATTTTTTTATTGTGTTCACAACGGTTTCTGGGGACATGTCGGTGTCGTTTTTTTTCTTGTAACAAAAGTAAACTCCAATTTCGATTGGAGGCAGTAGAAGGTCTAGATTTGAGAGGGGAAGCCAGTGTTGGTTCGCGGGTGAGATAGCTGCTGAAATTACCTCTCTTCCCTTCACGGTCACCTCATAGTCAAACGTGGAGTTAGCCTCGTATAAGGGTAGCGCTGAAGTGTTAAGTGTAGAGCTTTGAGTATGATAACGTTTACGGTCGATATTTGTGTGAGTTGATTGAAGGAAATGGTGTGAAACAAAAGGATTTCTGATGAATGTGTTTGTTGGTATATTAGAAAAGGATGAAGGTGGTAATGGCAATACTCGTCGAGGGTCGCGACGAAGGTTTTGCGATTCAAGGAGACTAGTTTGATGAGCCCTCTTCGTGTTGGAGGAGAAGAGACCTTTAGATCTCTTTAGAGTAAGGAGGTGATAATATTTCCTCATGTTCAAGATAGAAGTGATCGATCGATCGAATTGAAGATGGGAAGATTGTATGTTTAAAAGATGAGAAATTGCAAGATATATATAGGGAAAGGAAGGCACATAGTAATCTTCTGAGTGACGGATTCTTTCTAGCTTCTTTGTTTTTTTCTTCTTCTTCTTTTTTTTTTTTCCAATTTTTTATAAATATTTGCATGGCTTAAAAAGTCTGACTTGGGTAAGTGGTCGTTTCATTGTATGTGTAGATATAATTACATTTGTTTTGTGGATCATTTCAAAAGTCTTCGATGGTTAACCCACTTGGATTTGAACAGTATATATATTATTCATAAATCATAATGATTACTAAAGTTAAAACACAATATTATCTAGTACGTTTGTATCTTTCTAATAGAATAGAAAACTACGTATTTTAATAAACTTCCGAGTTCGCACCGCCCCGGTTTGTACGTGTTATGCTGTCGGTATCTATTCTTTTTTAAAGTAAATACTACAACTATACAATCATAGATATGTTTGCTTAAAAGTTTATTAAAAATCTTTATTAAAGAAAAGAGCAAAACAACTCATAAAAGAGGCAACGCCGGAGTTAAACCCAGAACCGTTTAATTGAAAGGTAACACAAAAACCACTCAATCATATATACGTTTTGTTATTAATGTTGTGAGCAATACCACAACCACGTTCAAAAATTTGCAGTATCGAATACATATATTTATTTTTTGTAAGGAAAGCAAAAATCAGAAACAAAAAAACCAAAAAGAAAAAAATATGCAAAAAACCAAAAATAAAACAAAAACGCCGGAGTTGAACCCAGAATAGCTTAACTGAAAGACAAAACCAAAATCACTCAATCATAGATACGTTTCGTTATTAATGTTGCTGGCAATACCACAACCACGTTCAAAAGTTTGTAGTATCAAATATATATACTCCCTCCGTCCCATTAAAAGTGTCTTGTTTTGAATTTTCAAAGTATCTTGTTTTAAACTTTGACCTTAAATATATTTTTTTATGTTATATAATACTTGATGAAAAGTATACCCAATGAAAACACATCTAAAACTAAATCAATTCATATAACTTTCATCAAGTATTATATAACACAAACAAAAGTATTTAAGGTCAAAGTTGAAAAACAAAGACTTTGAAAATTCAAAGTAGGACACTTTTAGTGGGACGGATGGAGTATTTATTTTGTGCAAGGAAAACAAAAATCAAAAAAACAAACAAAAAGAAAAAAAGATATGCAAAAAACCAAAAATAATCCAAAAGGAAAATAAAACCAAAACGGGGTGCGAAGTGGCACAATCCGAAGAGTACAACCACAAATAATCAAAAACGAAGAAAAACAAATAAAGAAAAAAACTGTGAAAGAAACCAAGAAAAAAAAGGCCAGATGGGCCGCGACGTGGCAAAATCCGAACGTAAAATGGGGCGCGACAGGACAAAATCCGAACGTAAAACGGGGCGCGACGTAGCTGAAGCGAGGCAGTACCACGCAAGGCGGCACTGTGCAATTCGATCACTAACAATAAAAAAGGAAATACTATACTACAAATTTTTTTTTTTAACGTTCGAGTTAGTATGTTAGTGATCGAGCCTGCAGTGACATTCAATTGAGCAGTATGCAGGACTCAAGATTACGCATAATAGGGAAGACTCGGTAGTACAGAAATGGAACTCGAGACATCCACCATAGAAGAAAACACTCTTGACCAATCCTTTTATGAAAGAAAGTTGATTTAGTGTGAAGATATTGTCCAATTGTGACAACTATTGACTAATAGGTAAAATATAGATTTAAGTTGGTCGTTTCACCTACCAACAATTGTGTTTTGGACAAATTTCTTAAACAGGATAATCATTAGATTAACATAGATAAATACAACATGAAATGAGCTCAAGGCTTGTAAGGATCTTAAATGAGACGCTATTTTTGCATAATACACACAGTCTCATAAAGGCAGGCTAAAAAGGTCTAAAGACTAGTTTTCGATTCGTCTGATACATGGTTTTGTAATACTTCAAAGCCTGGAGCAATGAGTTGGATGAATACTTTCAGATCAAAACATAAAACAATGGTGGAAAATATTAGGAGTTCAAAACTCAAGGCTTGTAAGCATCTTAATTAATGTTTACCTTATTTCAACATGGACACGTTATTATACCCCAACTTAATCCCCTAATGTTTTTGTTAGATTTACTGTTGGTCCACAATCGTTTATGGTGATTAAGAACACTTAACAACAACAAAGCAATAGTTAGAGAAGTAAGACAAAAGTTTAATTTTCAATGACAAATTAAATTCTTTTTTAGTTATATAAACAAAGAATTATAAAGAGTAATGTGGAAGAACGCGATTAGAAATCTATTTTAACATTATTACTTTCCATCGACTAACAACAGATTTAACACTTGAAAACCTTAAACACTTTTTGTATAAAAGAATGTTGATGAGATCATCTGCTTATGTCACTGTGTAAAGTGATATGTAAAATGTTCTCTGAAAGTAGTGTCGGGAGATCAAAGAACATTTTTACCCTCCATTGCTGCCACCTTAAATAGAGACCATACATTATATGCATGAAGTGGTAATTGAATATCTTTATAAATCTAAATGGTCACTCGGATGCAATGATGCATTATACAAGAAGATTTTTATTTGTTATTATAATAATAAATATTTTGTAAGTTAATGTTTTGTGAAACAAAAATTTACTGTTGGTTAAGTTAATTATGTCACCACTATCATTTTTATTGGCTAATTAATTAATGAAGGAAATAGTTTCAACGGGTTTACAGGGTAAAAACTAAAAAAAGTAACAATTCACAAAGCAAGTGTTAGGCACAATTTTATTTCTTTGTGACTAATTGTATGGATGAAAAAGTCTAACTTGATATCTATAAGTAGTAGATTCTATATGTAGTTGTTCAAAAAAATTTCTATATCTGGTTCATGTGAATACAAATCATGACAACTTTGTGGATCGGTTCAAAAGTCATTTTTACCGTTAAAAGTCCACTTGGTTTTGAATAAGTATACATTACGTAGAATTTTTACTTAAACTTTTTTGTTTTGTCTGACCTCTGTAGTTGGTTTCGGCCTGCGAGGTAGGCCGAAACCGAGGGGAGAGGTCACTCTAGCGTTTTTGCTACCCCAAAGTAGGTTTGCCTGTCGGAGGACATGACCAATGAGAGGACTCGTAGAGGACTAGGGTTAGTTTTAGAAG
>JAOEHQ010047710.1:0-10648 GCA_025447715.1 Asclepias incarnata | reverse complement strand
TTCATAAACTTACTTCATACTTAAACCTATGGAACTCACCAACTTTATGTTGACTCGTTTTAGCATGTATTTCAGGTTTCCAAATTGCTAACTTGGAAATGGAACTCTATGTTGATTGCTACTTGAAGATAAACAATCATTGCCATGACCATAGAAATATTCCTCCAAATTGCAACCAAAGTTGTGGAATGTCAAACTACATTAATTTATGTCATGTTTTCTAAAGACAATGTTTTTCTCAAATATTGTATTTGTAAATTTTCAAACAATGAAATCTTTAATATATTTTCTAAAATGACACGTTTGAGTCGTTCATTATATACATTGTGTTATGATATTTTTGAAGTCACGCCCCTCGGCACGTCATATTTTGGGGGTGTGACACGCCAGCATTATTTTGTCGTTCATGTACGTGTTCAATTGTAGAAATTAAGCTTAATAAAGTGAGATTTAACGCTCATTCGAGTTTTAATATGTTGAGGTTTAGAAATTTGGATCTACGGTTCGAGTACGAAAGGTAACTAGTCGTCTAGAGAAATGCCAATAAAAATGAGAAACACTTAAAATAAAATAAAATAAAATTATATTTATCGAGTATGGGCATATTTATAGTCATTGGAAAGGTAATTGAAAAACCCAATCAAATATGTCATTAGAAAAATTTATCGAGTCTCGGGTGTCCATTAAACATCGGGTCAAACGAAGTCAAGTGGAAGTCAAATTGGTCAAACCCTTATACATTTGGATAAATCCCTAGCTAACCTCCCTCCCCCTCATTTTCTTCCTCACAGCCGTTTCTCTCTCTCTCTGTGACCCCGATCTGCTGCTCTCTCTCTCTCTCTCTAAAAATCCGGCCATCTCTCTCTAGTTTAACATTTCTTCTTTCAATTGGTAAGTGTTTTAAGGTGATTTAAGGTGTTCTTCACCTTAAAAACTGATTATATTCGTATCTATATGTATATTTATGCTAAAAATCAGATAAACACATATATACCCTCGGAAATCATTAAAAACCGAAATAATATATTGAAAAATAGTTAAATCGGGTTAGATCTGGACTAGATCTTTGATAAAATCGAGTTTTCTTTCATCTTTTTCTCCTTCTTATTTCTGTTCTTGTTCCTGTTCTGTTCGATTATTTTCTGTTTCTCCTTGTTCTTTTTCTGTTTTTGTTTTTGTACCACCATGTTACCGGATCTGGTAACAAGTTGTTTTTTTTATCTCCAGCGGTCGGTTGAAGATGGAAAAAAAGGGAGAAATAGAGGCGGTTTCCGATCGGTAGTGAGGTAACTTTGCGATGGCGCCGGCGATGGTTGCCGGCGGCGGCTGCCGGAGATCCAAAGGATGTGTGTGTGTGTGTGTGTTTTGTTTGATTGTGTGGATTGTAAATATTTAGATATGGGGTGGAAGAATCCGGCTAACAACCTGGCCGGAAAAAAAAATCCGGCGGCGGTGCGATGAAGAATCCGGACAGATTATATATGGGGATGAATTTAATCGGTTTCAGATATTTAATCGGTTACAGATTTATACATATATACATATAAGATGGATGTATGGATGTATGTATGGATGGATGTATAAAGATGGATGTATGGATGGATGTATAAAGATACAGATTTATACATATATACATATAAGATGTGGATATATATATATAATAGATATATATGGGTATATATATATATAAATAGGTGGCCACATATCCACATCAGATAGATAGCCACATCAGATGTCCACATCATCTTTTTTAATGATGTGGCAAGCCTACGTGGCACTTAACGGAGGTTTGCCGTTAAAAAGTAACGATGTTACCTTTATTGAGAAAATTTTGAAAATGGAGTCCTTTTAATAGACGAAAACAAAATAGATTACCTAAATTAGGAATTTTAGGTAAATAGATTACCTTTTTATGTAATTTTCCCTTTTATCCATTTGTTATTTTTGGTTGATTTCTTAATATTAGTTTTAGACTTTTAGTCGGGTGGTTTGCTATTTCAATTGGATCAACTGGAATGCGAGGGTGATAATGATGTCAAAATCTACGATCTATGGTTAAATTCATATTCTACTCACCCACTAGAAGATCCATAAATGCAATTTTATGTTCATTGTTTTTATAGTAGTGGAAGCAGACATATATGCATCATTATATAGTAAAGACCTAAAGCAAACATACATGTATAAAATAAGCAAATAACTTAGTGCATCATTATGCAGTAAGACCTAAAGCAAACATACAATCACT
Organism: Asclepias incarnata; assembly: GCA_025447715.1. Taxonomy (NCBI): domain Eukaryota; kingdom Viridiplantae; phylum Streptophyta; class Magnoliopsida; order Gentianales; family Apocynaceae; genus Asclepias; species Asclepias incarnata. The sequence continues at coordinate 8,400 of JAOEHQ010047710.1, read as the reverse complement.
GAACAACTTTTTAAAACAGCGTGAACCTTTTTTATAAACAGCCACGCATTGTGTGGATAAAAAACCTAGTAGTAATATAGAAGTATAAATTATCAAATTTTTAAGTAACAACAGTCGTCTCACTTGCCAAAATTTTCACTCTAGGAGTCATGCCCACCCATCGCATCGCCAAACTACACATGCCCAAAAACCGGGTTTTACCCGAACCGGTTTCAAACCGGTTTTTGGTCAACGTGGACCGGATTTTTTACCAGGGTTTTTTTGCCAAAAACCGAACCCGACCCGATTTGAACCCGATCTCTACCTGGTCCAAAAACCCGAAACCCAAACTGGTTTCAAACCGCCGGGTTTTCCAAAATCCGATCCGGTTTTGTTCAAACCCAGGATTGACCGGGTAGAAAACCGGTTTTTTGAACCTGGTTTTTCAAAAACCGATTTTTTTTTTCCCCAAGACTACACCCAGGCCCAGCTATCTTTCTTGTAGTGTGATTAAAAAAAAAATTCCAGGCCCAAACAGAAAATAAAATCAGACCTCGGCCCATTTCTCCCAAGCCCTAATTTCAATTTCCACATATATGCATACACCAAACTTGCCACACTTGATAATAAGAAAACCCTAGCACCCTCCCTCTCTTCACTGTCACAGAAACCCACACCAGCCAAAATGTCCGCCGCCGCCGCCCGCCCACTAGTCTCCATCCAGTCACTGGATTCAGACATGGCCACCGACAACACCACCCTCCCTCTCCCACACGTCATGAAATCCTCAATCCGACCGGACATCGTCAACTTCGTCCATTCCAACATTTCCAAAAACAGCCGCCAACCGTATGCCGTATCTCGCAAAGCCGGCCACCAGACCTCCGCCGAGTCCTGGGGAACAGGACGTGCCGTTTCACGTATCCCACGTGTTCCCGGCGGCGGAACCCACCGTGCTGGACAAGGAGCATTCGGCAACATGTGTAGAGGTGGAAGGATGTTCGCACCAACCAGGATCTGGAGAAGGTGGCATAGGAAGATCAACGTCAATCAGAAGCGATATGCTGTTGTTTCCGCCATTGCAGCAAGTGCTGTACCTTCCCTTGTAATGGCGCGTGGTCACAGGATCGAGGAGGTTCCGGAGCTGCCGTTGGTTGTTAGTGATACTGCTGAAGGAATCGAGAAGACCCAGAATGCCATTAAGGTTCTGAAGCAGATTGGTGCCTATCCTGATGCCGAGAAGGCCAAGGATTCTGTCGGCATTCGTCCAGGAAAGGGGAAAATGAGGAACAGAAGGTATACTTATTATCTTCTATCTATATCTATATGTATTTTTATCTATGTATGTTTTTATTTCATATTTTTATTTCTGTTAATTAATGTATATTTTTGTCTAGATGTAGTTATGTATTGATATATGTGATGTATATAAGTTTATCATTTGTATGTATGTATGAATGTATCTATATATTGTGGAATCATGTTATTTATGTTTATGATTGTGTACATAAAAAATTATATATCATTGTATATATGTCCGTATATGTATAGGTAAGGAACTTTTGTAATCTATAGAATTTGTATGTATTTTAATGTATATTTGTATGCACTAAATATTTCTGCCAATTTGGGTTCACTTTTAATATTATTTAGAAAGCCAAGTGTTAGTTTATTAGTTAGAAATTGTATAGATTATTAGATATATGGTGTGTAAATTTAAAAAAAACTTTTGCTTTTATGGATTAAATTGTAGTTAATTGGAATTCGGTGTTTGCGGTAATAATAAAAGTTAAATCAAGTTTTGTGTCTAGTATGCCAACATTAGATTTGATGGTTTGATGTTTAAATGAAATTGGTTTGATGCTATATTTATGCTATATCATTGTATATAGTGTTTCATTATGTATGTACACTATTGATTTTAATATTTGTACTGCTATTTTTATGTGATATATGATCTTGGTTTGTGGATAATGCTCCAAGATATGGCGTTGTACTTGTGAGTATCGTAATTCCGAGTCTTTAATTTTTACACCGAAACCCCAGATATGTTCTTTTGCTGCATTTGTTTCTCTATGTGGATCATTGTATTTATGTAATAATTGATTTAATCTCAATGGATTAAATTGTGATATTAATGTAATAACAGGTACATCTCACGAAAGGGACCCTTGATTGTGTACGGGACTGAAGGTGCCAAGCTTGTGAAGGCATTCAGGAACATTCCCGGAGTTGAGGTTGCTAATGTTGAGAGGTTGAATTTGCTGAAGTTGGCTCCAGGAGGCCATGTTGGAAGGTTTATTATCTGGACAAAATCGGCTTTTGAGAAACTTGATTCTATCTACGGATCGTTTGAGAAGACTAGTGAGAAGAAGAAGGGGTATGTTTTGCCCAGGGCTAAGATGGTGAATGCAGATTTGGCTAGGATTATCAACTCTGATGAGGTGCAGTCTGTTGTAAAGCCAATTAAGAAGGAGGTGAAGAGGGCACCAATGAAGAAGAACCCATTGAAGAACTTGAACACCATGCTGAGGTTGAACCCATATGCCAAAACCGCAAAGAGGATGGCGCTTCTAGCTGAGGAGCAGAGGAAGAAGTCCAAGCAAGAGAAGCTTGACAAGAAGAGGCAGCCAATTTCCAAGGTACGTATCTTTCATTATTTCAATCGTCATTATTATATAGACTTTTTGTTTACATGTTCTTGCTTTTTATATGCTTTGATTTTTGGTAAAGACGTTTTTGTATAGCTTTGGTTATTTGAATCCAATTGGTTGATTCCTTTATATATGGTTTAAAATGTGGTTCTTACTTCTCTTTTTATGAGAGTTTGATGGTTTTAAGAGCTAAGTTTTTTGATAACCGCTTGTTGAATCCATATTCCCCGTTTAAAGATGGTTGAACCTTATCATACTTTTAGCTTGTATTTTTTGATATGGTGTTCTAGACTTCTAGTTGAGTTTGTTTATTCTCACTAATCTGCAATATGACCCCGTGATGTGTTTCTGCATCTGATTTCATTTAACAGATACTATTTTATGTTTTTACACACTATCACATTGTATAAGGTGTACTGGTTTTAACCATCTTGTTTTGTTGATTAATTGATACCTCTTCGTATATTAAACATTTGCATCTTCGTATTGATTAACCTTGCTAGAAGTAGTGGTCGGTTCTCTATGCTTTATTATCATTTGACATCCATCTTTTGACACATTTTTTTCTTGTTAACTTTTGTTTATCAAAACAGGAAGAAGCATTAAAGATTAAGACTGCAAGCAAGGCATGGTACAAGACTATGATCTCAGACAGTGATTATGCAGAGTTTGATGTTTTCACCAAGTGGCTCGGAGTTTCACAGTGATTTCGCCTTTGATTGTGTTGAATTGGTTTGTTAGTCTAAGACAATCTCCTGATAGAAATTAATACCTAGTACTCTTTGTTCTATCGCTCTGCTAGACATAAAACTTTATCCCGTGTTCTATTTTGCTGGTTTCACCTTGTCTCCAAAGTTTTGTTATGATTGAGCTTTCAGTTAAACATTGACTAGTCTTTTTTGTGTTTGATTCGTTCACTTGTTTCGTTGAATGCTAAATGCTTTAATTTGGATATGAACCTAGTATGTTAAGAATCTGAATGGCAACATTTAATTGGCGATGTAGGTTATCAACCCGGGTTGTTACCACGGGTTCGATAAGATAATTACTATTTTTATGATTATGCATGAATTGAACAAAATGACATTGGAAATTTGTATAACCATCTTATAGGTTTATGTAGGAACTTGGTACACTTGAAACTTAGAACAAGACTAGTACGGCATTTAACTAATGGCTGTAAAAACAACGGTATGTTAGTAATTAGTGAAATCATTTTATTTATAATTCTATACTATCTTCTCTATATACAAAAATTCTACACTTTTTTGTTGAAAAGTTAGATTTTTTCATCCTTACCCTTGATTCCACAAACCTCTTTACATTAATTATTTTTACATCAATTACCTACACCAAGTCACCAACAGTCGCCGCCACCAGTCCACCACAAGTTACCATCACCGTCACCGTATCGTGTGGGTATCCCACTAGTTAAAGTTGAGTTGTGCAGTTAAAGATCATATTGGAAACAATTACTAGCTGTGAGCAAAAACCGGTTTTAGGCCGACCCGGACCCGAACCGGGTTTGGTCAACAAGATTAAAAACCGGATTTGACCAAACCTGAACAGGGTTTGAACCCGGTTTTTGGTCAAAGTTTGACCGGTTTTTTTCGATTTTTTGACCAAAACCGAACCCGACCCGATTTTGAACCCGGTCCCAACCTGATTTTGAAACCCGAAACCGAAACCGGTTTTGGGTCGGGTCGGATTTCGGTTTTTAAGAAACGGGTTTGGATGTGCATCTCTAAGTCTCACCATTACTAACAAAGATTAATATTATTTTAGAGTATGATGGAAATTGGAAACTTAACCCTGATGGACCTTAGAGACCATCTATTCAAATGGATCGGCCCATACTAATTACCCAATGATTTCCAAGGAATGTGTTTGTTACCCAATTGGGTTGTTAAAAAGGGTTTGTTTTTAGAGAAAATTAAGTCAGATGTATGACACTATGAATTATAAAAGTTAGAGCACTTAATTGCAATAAATGTGAAAATTAATAGCTAGAAATTTGTTAACTAGATGTCAAGTAATCAGTTAAAAATAAAAGAGGTTTCTTTAATAGAGAGAAAGATTTGTTAGTCACGTATGCAACTATCATAAAATGCATAGACATAAAATATCGTTTCGGTCAACGTTAAATAATAGCTTTGTTCATTTTCAACAAGTAGACCACTAGATTAGTAGCAGAAGGATAAGGATTTTCTCAAATTATCCCAACTTGACTTTTGGATTAAAATCAAGGGTCAAGATTTAAAAGATAATTTTTTAAATCTTGATCCTTGATTTTAATCCAAGGGTCAACACCCTTTCAACTTGACCTCTCTTTAACTTGAGAGGATCTTTATCCTTGATAGCACTTAGTATTTTGTATTTTGTTGATGAAGATGAGCTGTAAGACTATTGGGAGTGGGGCGTTATTACGCGTCAGTCAGTTGAAGAACGCCCCGGGAACGCCTGCTACACCGCCCCGGGCGGCGTTCCATAACACTTTGACTATGTCAATGGCATATTTGAGACGGGGGTAAATTTTGTTGGAAGATGTGAAAGTGACAACGGCTCATTTGCTTTTCCTCTGAAAAGTTCCTTTTCCTCTGAAAAGATTCCCACTAAAGAGACTTTTTCCTTTTAATATCATTTTTTTAATAATTTTTTTAATTAATAATATAAAATAAAATAAATAGTGGGTTCTTTAAGGGGCTTCCTTTGGACGCCCCACTCCAGCCAAAATCAAGAGACGCCTCCTCTGCTGACTAGGCGCCACATGTCAGGAGACGCCCTCATGAAGGTTTCCATCAGGAGCCCTCACTCCGGATAGTCTAAGAAAGCTATAAAAGAAATAACAATGTCATACTTAAAATAAAATGCAAACAACTAATGCAAACATTAATGGTGCATTTAGTTATAGAAAACTTTATTTAGTTTTACGTTTTCAAGGAAATGAGAATGATTTTTTTTTCCTTAGAAAACCTTTGAAAATTTTGAAATCGCGTTTAATCGCGTTTATCTGGTGTCTATATAATGCACGGGATTAATATTAAATGTCATAAGAAATCCCTAATATTAGTTAAAAAAATATTTAAAAAAAAATAATATATGATACTATGATGATTAGTGTTTTTGTATCTTAAAATTAATATTCTATTAAAAATCATTGTCATATAGTATAGACAAAAAATTATTATACGTAATTTTCTTTTATGATAATTTGATTTTAGGCTTTAATGTTTTAAAAATGCATAAAATATTATATATATATATATATATATATATATATATATATATTTGTGTAACTGTACATAATATATTTCAATTAGAATTAATTATATAACTATGAAAAGAAATGTCACACCCCGCTAGCGGATACACGATAGCTTAAGACAATAGATCACAACATGTCATTACATGACATAAGATTTACAAATGATTACATCGTTGAAGGAAATACTCCCATTACAAGTCTTCAAATCCAAAAATGAAACGTCTACAAATACATAAGTCAATACAAAAGATTAAGATACAACATAACAACAGTATGATAACGTCTATAATATGTATTCAAGAAGTTTGACCATAATATCGATCGTCTCAAAAGCATGAAGTAAAAATGTCAACTATAAAAATAGTACGCGAGTGCACAAGTTTTGTCATAAGACTAACGTCTGATAGAAATAAGTCAAGGCACTTGGTTGTAAGGTTTGAAAATAATGACAGAGTCTATAAATAACACAATGTCTAAAAAATAAGTCAACATCTGAAATAAAGTCTATGTCTGGAAATGAACGTATACATTTACTGTTCATTGCCTTGATGCCATTACTAAATCGCTTGATCGACGAGGCCCTAAAATGATTCATACTCTTACATCGTATGAATAGGATCTATGATGCTATGCACCCACAAGAGCAACATGGATGAGGGTTGGTCTGACCCTACATAGCGCTATCCATAAATATCCACAACATAAAGTTAATAGTAATGTGAATGTCTTAAGGACAAAGTGTTGGAACTCAGGCACAACATATATACGTCTAAAGTCCACAACAAGTTCAACAAAATACGTCTATAAAGTCTACGACAGGCTCTATATCCATATACATTTGAAAAATCTTTGACATGCTCAACAACCAAAATATGTCTATAAAGTCTTTGACAGGCTCAAAGCCAAAATACGTCTAAAAAGTCTTATAACAACAAGTCAACAATATACGTCTATATTCAAGTCAATATAAGTCAAAACGCCTAAACATGTCAAAATATAAATGATCAACCAAGATTTAAAGTAAAATAAAAACATGCTTCTCACCTCACATTTAGAAAACATGTAATTGAAAAGGGGCTATGAACTCACCTGTGATAGAACGCTGGCAAGATCAAAGAGTACGCACGAACAGAGAAGATCAAAGCCCACGAACGTCTAAACCTAACCAAATAATTACTTCGGTGTGTTTCAAATCTCGCACTAAATAGTCCTTCACTTAACAACTTATGTGTTTTAGAATGCCATCACGACCTTAAGTATTATATTTATATATCATTAACATGTATGTCCACTCTTTAATGTTCATTATACATCTAAATTTATGCTTACGTTTGGCTAAAATCAATGTTTTAAAAACCGGACCGGCCGGTTTGACCGGTGCGCGGTCAAAGGGCCGGTTTTTTAAACTCGGTTTTTTAGTGGAACGGTTCATTGGTTCAAACCGGCCGGTTTTTACGGTTCAACCGGTTTTGTATTTTTTTTTTTGTAATTTTTATGATGATGTGTATACTTTAATATTATTTTTAGTTATTTGTTAACATTAAAATATATATTTTCTTTGGATTATAACTATTTGGTATTATTTTTGAATGGATTGTAACAAGTTTAATAGCATTTTTTTAAAATAAATAAAAAAAACGAACGGTTGAACCGGCCACCGGTCCGACCGGTTCGACAGCTCGCAGTTGGCTGGCCGGGTCGACGAAAAATCCGGTTTTTAAAACATTGGCTAAAATGCACAACCTTGCCTTTGACCAGGTTTCACCAGGTTTGACTTTCACCAAGTTTGACGGGGTTTGACTTTCATTGACTTTGACTAGGTTCTGACCAAGTGGTCTTTTGACATGTAAGTGGCCGGGTTTTAAGTAGACTAAATCACAACTGGGTCCTTTATTTTTAAAAAGCTTACAAACAAGAGTTATTATTTCGGTTTTGGTTACCACTTTCTAGTAACATTTCGTTTAGTGATTGATCGAAAGATTAATGTCATGAACATATGTTTATAAACTTGTCCGAATCACACCCATTAACTATATGGCCTTGAAACACGTTCAAAAATCATTTTTGTCAATCTAGTTTACTATGCCTTCGGCTAGGCACCCAACAACTAGAATATGAATTAATAAAATTAGCCATTCAAATTTTTTTTTAAAAAAATAGCGTATTAATTTATTGTGTACATTAAGACAAATTTATGTAGCGAACTATAGATTTAATTCGGGGATATACCATGAAATGTAAGATATGGTGTGTTTAGTACATATAAATAATGTATGTTTATATACCATAGGGTTGGTTATTGTAAAACAAGTATTAAAGTAATACAAATAGGATAAGATTTTGACATTTGGATCATTATAAAGCTGATGGCCTTGAAAGATTAATGTCATGAACATATGTTTATAAACTTGTCCGAATCACACCCACTATATGGCCTTGAAACACGTTCAAAAATCATTTTTGTCAATCTAGTTTACTATGCCTTCGGCTAGGCACCCAACA
>JAOEHQ010047709.1:0-10648 GCA_025447715.1 Asclepias incarnata | reverse complement strand
TTTCATAAAAAAGCCGGTCCGACCGGTCGGACCGGCCGGTTTGAAAACATTGGTAACAACAAAGAATTGACTTGAGAAATTAGCAAAGAAATCAATTCTTCCGTGATGAGTTTCTTTATTTATTTATTTTTAACCCTATAATAGTTGCAATATCACAAAAATGATGATGAAGTAAATGGATGAAATCCAAATATTAGTAGCCAAATGTATACTATTATATAAAAGAGCAACTCTCTCCCATTTTAAGGATAAGGAATTAAAAAACGAAAAATGCTCCTTTCTTTCAAAAGCTTTTTTTTTTTAATTAACCGATATACTTATAATATTCTTAATGCATTAATTCACACAATCTATCCCTTAACTCTTAAAATGACTACAATATCCTCTTTTACATCAATTACCTACACTACTCGTCACCGTCACCGTCACTGCCACCACCCGTCGCCGCCACCACCACTACTCGCCCCCGCCCCCACCACAACACCGTCACCGCTTCACCGTGCAGGCATTCATATAGTTCATCATAAATGCTTAGTTTTCTTGTGCATGTTAGTTAAATTCATTAATACCGTAAACAAAGTATATTATTTATTCAATACAGGAAGTTAATTTTATATTCTATTACAACAACTATTTTTTATTGTAAGCAAAGAATTCAGCAAATTATAAATATGTCCTTTTTGTTCATTTTACCATCATAAGTAAAATTTGCCAAACACTCAAAACAACTTATTAGGCATCTCCCTATCATGACGCCGCCATCCTCTCATATTTACTGTCACATCAGATTTCTCTTTCTAAGACACATCAAAAAACTACCCCCTATCATAACCTCATCATCACATCATCCTCAATTAAAAAATTATAAACCCACACAAATATACACTCTGTCTCCTCATCCCCAAATAAAAAAAAAACATATAAACCATACACACATACATAAAAATAAAAAAAGCTTTTTTTTGTTTTGTTTTATACACTGACACTTCATGGCCCACACTCGTCCAAACATTTCGTAATTCGACGGGCAGGCACGACGGCATGGTGCATATGCCGTCGTCAACGACGACCACGATGAAAGTGTAACGCCCCTAACTTACTAAACGTACAAAATGATATCAAAAAGAACTTAAAAGACAAATGGACGTTAATCTTATTCAAAAGTCAAACCAAAGTCAAGCCAAAGTCAACCGACAAAATATTTAAAAGTATTAATAATTCAAAGATTAAGTGCTAATTCATGAATTAAACTCTAAGGCAAAGGGTGCTAAGTCCACTTCATTCTACACTCTTCTCTCGTTCCCAACGCCCCCTTGATCACCTGTCGTATATGAAAGAAAAAGAAAAAGGAATACGACTGAGCCAAAGCCCAGTGAATGGATATAACGGAAGACATGAATATAATAAGACATGCGAAGATACATTATAAAAACAACTTATTTTTAAAACAAGCAAACTTATTTCAAAACAAAATACAAATATGTATAATTCCACAATATATTATACATCAAATATCTCAAAATATTATAAAACCAAATTTCATAAAATAATGCATCTAAGAGTCACAAATAGGTAACAAAGAGTCAAATGAAATCATAGGGTAGCTACTCCACTAATCATTCATTTAGGTGCCAAACGCTTCGTATGACACTACGATAAGCGCCCACCATCAAACAAATATAGCTAGGACCGATCCATACGCCTCCTATAATAATAATAACAAAGTGCACATACCATCCAACGGGTAATCAAAAGGAGACGCCGTAGATATAACAAAATACACCGCTACGGTCGATGCCACGTCATCGGTGTCACAATAACGCGCCCATGGGACCTCCATGGATAGGTTACTCTTAGGCATATTTTAAGAAACCGTTTTGACCGACTGATATGCTTAAAATAATATAATACGTTTCGAAGGGTCAAAATTAATTTTCGGACTATTAAGTAGTAAAAATAAATCAAGAAATAAATAAATAAATATATATAATTTGAGACATTTCATATTTTGACGTAAAAACCACGTCTCCGTCCACCCAATTTTCATAATATTCATAATAAATGATTATCTCAAAATTTTAGGGCCAATTCTCGAGGGACATATACGAGTGTACGAATTGGGGAACACTTTGTACGAATCACCGCATCAAATGTGACACCCAAACACACCTCTTTCGGGACTATTTTCAAATCGGGTTTCAAGAGACGGTTTTAACACAAATATATAGATAACAAAATATTATGATTCCCCAATCTACAAATATGATAGCAAATTCGTTAGTACATCAAGTTGAGGAAAATCACAATATCACATAAAGTCAAACAACAAATAATTTTTCAAATAGCATGTCATACCCATAAATTTTTCACACAATTCAAACAAAGTTTTAAGATGAAAGATGTTACCGGAAGGATCCTAATACCACCTAGAATATCCGTACCTTAACTCTGATCATAACAATTGCAAAAACGAAGGAACCACCAAAACAATGCGATCACCTATCCAAATCTAACAAATACAACAGTATGAGCACAAAAGTCATACAAATAGAGAGTATGTAATATCCTTTATACTTTTGTTAGATCAATATTAGATTTAATTTCTATATATTTATTCATATTATCCCCAAGTTATTAGCATGTTTAAATCCCCAATTATTTCCCTCAAAGTTTGACCACCAAAATCCAAAATGTTAAATCAAGTTTTGACATGATGATAATCTTAATAATATTTATACATGATAATATGCCAGTCGATCTTTATCTCTTATATTGACAAATTAAATCATGAACAATGTTATAAATGTGAAACACTTATATTAATTTGTTTTTGATATTCACTTATACATTATTCAGAAAATAATCAAATCAATTCGATAACTTATAATATACTTTCATTTTACTTTTGGTTCAATACTCTAATTTAAATCACAGTTTTAAAATGATAGTAACATTAGTTTTATATCTTTATCAGTTTTAGAATTAACAAAACAAAACAAGTATACATACCTCATGCTAAAACTCTAGACATCTCATAAGCATATTCATAAATCTTGTTTCAATTCACACGTGCAGCCACCTTATATCATAAATCACTTGTTCTAGTATTTGTAATGAAAAGAAAAATGTGAAGAGCAAAGACCAATCCAACGATTTTGTTGGAGAATTTGGTGTTGACTATATGAATTGTTTTTATAACTTCTAAGTCTAGCTTTTTATCTTCTTCTTTTTCATATTGATCGTAGCTATCATCAAAATGTGGTTAATTGTCATTTATTTGTCATAATGCCACTTTTAAGGTCCATAAATCATGAATCACTTTACATCTTCCAACTTAGAAGCAACCAACTTTACTAGCTTTTAATTTAATTTTATTACTATCATTATTTGTTTTTAATGATGTAACTTACTAAAATATCATGACATCAAAATATAGGGACAATGTGAAACTAAAAGATATAAATAATGTGATATTAACTTAGCTTTATTATTTAACAAATTAAAATTAAATTCATTATTTAAACTTATGATAAAAATGCATCTCTTCAAGTATTAATGATTATCCCTCAAGATAAATTACTAGTTTCCCTATACCCATTACAACATACATTGTTATTCAGTTGTCTTATTTAACAAAATCTCATTTCCAATATCTCACTTACAACAATGTGGTTACACCATAATTTATCAAAAACATCATTTTTCATACTTAACTATATCAAGTCACCAACATTTTATTACCAACAATTATTCAACTCAATAACAATAAAACCATTTACTAAAGAAATGAGGAAAAACAATAACAATGCATGGTCTCAAATTAACCAAAATACTAGGACTCAATTACAAAATATCATTTCCAACCAATCTCCCCAAATTGATTGGATTCTAAAAACCCTAAATTCTCAAATAACAATAACAATAGAAATCAATCTTACCTTACGTATATGCCAACAATGCAAAGATTGAATCACCATAAATTCTCTTCCTCCTCTTTATGTGTGTCGACACACACACACCAAAACCCCCAATTTGTTATTGCTAAAATACTTAGAGATTATCACATATGAGTTCTTGATAATAGATGATTAGAATTCACCAAAATACTAGAGAGAATTGGCGAAAAAGATTAGAGAAAATGGAAAAAAAAATGAGGAATAAATATAAGTATGGTGGAAAGATGATTCACCCAAGAGAAATGAGGGGATGCCACGACATTTTTTTTTTACATAAGGGGTATTATACCCGTTAGCCACTAAGGTTTCAACCAATTTAATTTCATACCTCAAATTTAAATACTAGAAAATTATTTTAAAGTCAAAACTACAAAAATAGTTATTTTATTACCTTTAAACTTGGGGTGTTACAAAAGTGGCCAAAAACTTAAGATGGAACTTCACGTAATGCGACGCATGCACATTGCATGCGTCGCATATATAGGTCGGCCAGGATTTGAGTTTTTTGAAACCTTATAAATAGAAGACAAAACCCTACCATTCGAGACACTTTTACTTATAGACGATTTTAGGGTTCTTTTAAAGACTTTTGAGCAGATCTAAACCTCTCGGAGTATTCAAGATCAATTGGAAGCTTCAAGACCATATCTTTTCGTTATTTGTTACTTACGGATTGTTTTCTTCTCATTCGGTACATTATGTTTTCAAATATAATTATTGTTTGTCTAGTTTTTATGATAATGAGTAGCTGAATTCTTCATCATCCACTGAGATGAAGTGAAAAAATAAACTATGGTTGCAAAATCTTATTAATTCGAGTTGATTTTCATTTAACGTTGTGTCGAGATCTTAATAGATTTATTCCTTGCCATTTATTATTATAATTGTTAGTGATATATGCGTGTTTCGTTGGTGGTGCCAGATTTATGCATATGTGATTTTGATTGTTTGTCTATGAGCAATTAGTGTTAGTTTATGGTGTGATAGTGAACAATATAATAATAATAAGAATTGATTTGTTAAGTGGGATTAGCAGTTGGTGGTGCCACGTTACTCCCATATAGGCATAATTGTTACTTTAATAACCAAAACAATTAATTGATTAGGGAAATTGTATTAAATGTTGATGGTGTCAGTTTTTTACAACGGAACTAATTAGTTAGGGATTTGGATAAAGTATAAGCTTGTTGCGCACCGAGTGAGTGCTTTGTTCAACTCTAGGTTATTCAAACAACATAATCGAATTGGATCTTAATTTAAGTCCAACCTAGTCTAATTGTGGAACGGATTCGAGGTAGATGACTTTTTAAATTATTGTTTTCTACAAACTTTTCTCAAATTGATTATCTGGAATTCTTGTTCTTTTATTGTCAGGTTTTCGTATTTTAAAAGCAACATGACAACACGGTCATAAACCCCCCCATTTAAGAGAATTACTTTAAACTCGTTTAGTTCTTAATCAATCAGTCTATGTGGATCGACCTGGACTTACCTTTAAACTATACTATATACGAACGGGTACACTGTTCGAGAGTGTGTAGTAGTTAGTATTTAGGTATTTCTTGTTTATAAATTTTAAAACTAAATTTTACACATCAGTTGCTAAGGATATGTTTCGTTCGATTGTTTTGGTGACATGCTGGAAACTATGGAAAGCAATAAACGAGAAGATATTCCAAGATGCTCCTGTATCCTCTCATCAGATTTTGAAAATATTCAGTCTATAGGTTTCCTATGGATTAAGAGTTGAGCGAAGAAGATTTTGTTGAATGGAGAATGTGAATGACTTTCAATTTTTGAAAATATTCAGTCTATAAGTACGTCATTAATACAACTTTGTATTGGGTCCGTAGTTTCAACATGCTCCCAAACCATACGTATCTATGAAAAAACAACGGCGACAATAGCATAAACGTTTACAATGTGCATGGAAACGTTAATGAGAATAAAAAACGCAACTTTCTCAAAATATTAATATTGCCAAACTTCGATCAAAAGTATATATAACACAAACTATTGGAATTGTTCACAATTCATGTCTTTCCTTCCTATATATAAACGTCAATGTCATCAATAATTACAAGTAACCGCAATAGACAATTAGATTACCGATCGTTTATATTTTATATACAAATTAAATTATAGTGTAAAGCATGACTTTAATTAAATATATATATATAAAGATCTAACTTACAAAGGTTAGAAAAGTTTGTTGGTTCTTCATTCGCAACTAGTGTGTTAGATCTTTATTTGAAATAGTAAAAAGATTGAAAGATATTTTCTCGTGAATGGATGTATGTATAATTGTATATTGTATATATGTGCACGGGCATGCATAGCTAACTTTGATGTAATAGATTATTTATTAATTAATGTAAAATGTAACTAATTTGATTAAAAGTATACTACTAATAATAAAACTATTTATACTTTGTTTATGATTTGATGTGATATGATATGATATAATGGAATATCATATTAGGGTATCTTCAATGGATATCTCAACTCAGTAAGCATACTGTGATTTTCAGTTTGTTTTTATTGGAGTCTCAAAACGCTTCACAGTATGCTCAAACAAAATGCTCCCATGCATACTGAAAGCATACCAATTTTGTGGGCCACTTTCATTTTTTATTTTTATTTTTTAGCATATGTGTGTGTGTTTTTGTTTAATATAGTGTTTTTTAATTTAATATGGATGATGATGTGGCATGGGCAAACTGAGTTTCAGTATGCTGGGTTGGAGGCAAAATAAGTTCAGTTTGTTGGTTCAGTGTGTTGGAACAGTTTGCTGACGTGTTGCTGAGGTGGCCGGTTTGCTTGGGAAAACTGTATTCTCCATTGTAGATGGCCTTAGGTTAGATGTAATCTATTTCTATTACGAGTATTATTCTTATTTTTTATTAATAAAAATCAATGCGTTGCTGCAATTGTGTGGCAGCATATCAATAGATGATGCAATGTTGGGCCAATTTTTGCTTTCACTGCAAAAACTTATTGGAGGTCCACAAGCATATGGGAATTGGCAGGATCAACAGTATTTTGGAAGACAAGAAACGAGAAAAAGTTTTTTAATGCAAATGTTAAGGTGGAAGGTATTATTCAGGATATTAAATCTTTCGGTTTTTTAGGTATAGGAATAGAGTGAATCAATGTATTATTAGTTGGAAA
Organism: Asclepias incarnata; assembly: GCA_025447715.1. Taxonomy (NCBI): domain Eukaryota; kingdom Viridiplantae; phylum Streptophyta; class Magnoliopsida; order Gentianales; family Apocynaceae; genus Asclepias; species Asclepias incarnata. The sequence continues at coordinate 3,521 of JAOEHQ010047709.1, read as the reverse complement.
GATTGACGTAGTTTCAAGCTAATGTAAATATTGTGATGTTGTTTTCGACTGACTAGTTTGTCAGATCGAGTGTGAATAAAAGTTACATTTAAAAAAAATAGATATAATATAATTTTTTATACATTAGGTAAATATTTAATACACTCCACTCCAGTTAAAAAAAAATATGATTAGAGTTATCATAAAAAAGTAACCTCAAGTTTACAAACATATTCAAATAAGCCACTCAAACTTTCTTATAACTATTAAAGTCATTCAATTCAAGTTTATTAATATATCCGTAACGATTTTCTTATGGACAATTATGGTCATCCGGATAGGTAACTTTCATCGACATGGAAAACTTGAGTGTGCTTTGATAGAAAATTAAGAGACTTTATTAGCCACAAAACTTGAGTGACTTATTTGAATAATAACAAAAATAAATCACTTGAGTGACTTTATTAGTTATAATGGCTTTAAAATTGCCACGTCATTGGTTAGTCAACGCCACGTATCTATGGATTTCAGGATTAAAAAACGTATTTTGAAAAGTCAAATTACTTTAGTAGTTAATTGAGTGACTTATTTGAATATTTCTATAAACTTGAGCTTTAAAAACTTTGTTTAATATATATAAACGAAATTTGTTATATTAAATATGTACAATATACATGCATAGATATTTACCAAATGTTTAAAGCTTGATCACCTTAGATGCATGATATTTTTAATTTGTCATTATTTATCAGTTTAAATAAAATTTAGTTCAGATGTGTATGTATTAATAGTACCAAACAACCTTTTTCATTTGAGGCCGGAATAATAAATTATTAAAGTCATATTCATTTTACAATCAAATTAAATAAATATCATAACATAATATCAGACTATCATATACTATCTTGTTTTATTATTTGCTAATTTATCCTACCATATATGCATGTTGCCAATCAAAATATGTACTGTATCAATTCATTTCATCCGTTCAATTTGTGAGACTATATATATATATATAGGGCAAAGTTTGGCTACTTGGTAATGTAGCTAGCTTGGCTACATTTTGATGGGTAAAAGGAGGAGAGAGAATGTGGGGAAATGTGATATGCAGGGGGGTCCACATTTAATAAAATGATTAAAAAATTAGATTGTGTGTGTGTAATGTAGCTAAGTTAGCTACATTACCAAGTAGCTAATATATTCCCATATATATATATATATATACCCAACCGTACCTTGGATACTGACCCTCTCACACACCGTGGATTCAGTGTGTACATTAATAACTTCAAGCTTGAAGTTATTATGGATCATTTCCTCACACACACACACACACACACATATATATATATATATATATATATAGATAGATACCTTGGCAAGGATAGCTCTTGTAAAAACATTGCTATCGACTTCGTGTGCACCTGTGAGCCATAGATGTTCCTGCTTTGCATATGCTTGTCCAACTAATCTGTAACCATGCATATAATTGGTAGGTACAAATGAGATCGATCCACTTAATTGTTTTCTAATTACTCCATATATAACTGTGTTATAGCAATTTAATTACCATATATATGGGAAAATTAAACACTTGGATTAATTGTTGTTAAATTATATATGGTTGACAAGTGATCATTGTCGTGTCTGGCCGGTTTGTCTAGGTTGACATATCTCAACCCTAGCTAGCTAATCTAACGTGTTTAGTTAAATACGTACACGATCGACCATGGAATCAAACTAACTATATATTAGAATTAAGGTTAAAATCATAATACTTGAATTAAAGTACGTACATTATAAATAGTAAAGCATAAACATATATTCCGTCATGAAAAACATATATTCCGTCATGAAAAACATATATATTAGAATAGGATTGAGACTCTAATATATATGTTTAGTCTCAATCCTAATTAAGTCGCTAGCAAACACATTTATGTTTATGTTTGGTTGTATCAAGAATTGCAACCCCTAAAAATTCTATACAAAATTACTGCCTTAGGATCGGAGCCATATAATGTTAGTAAATCCTATCCTATTAATTAATGCAAAAAAAACCAATAATAATTAAAATTAGTTGCATAAATGTAACGATCTGAAATAAGACGTACCATTTTAAGAATGGAATTTAAGTACTAGCAATTTATTAATTACATTTCATCATGACCAACCAACAACATGAGAATAATTATTTTATGTAAATTAGTTTGAACTAGTTAGATCGAATAACATACCCAACTCCAGGAGCAAAAGAGAAAGAAACACACATGAGATAAAACCATTCAGATTCAGTAAGATCCTCAGGTGACAACGCCAGCGACGGGCGCCTTATCGCTGCCTGCTGGTTTTCTGCCACCAGCTGATGATCACCAGCAGCCAACGAATCGTAAAGCTCTCTAAGCTGATCGCTTCTACTTAACGCTGCCTCTTCCGTGCTAACTTCCATGGACTGCACCGTTTTCCTTGTTTTAATTACACCATTGTAGTATCCATCTTTCCATTCTAAAACCCTATCCATTCATAAAACAAAGAAAAATTAACTAATCAAATAAGTTAAAAGACCATTAATTAACAACGGATTATATATGGCCGGATATATATGTTCACAACAAATAAAAGTTCGCCAGCGCGCCATACACGACAAGCTCATGTTTACACGGTGTTACTCGTACATGTAGTCTATGATGATCACTAACTTTTATTGTGTAAGGGCAGATCAAATATACAATAATCATATTCAATATTTGTACGTACGTACGTACCCTTGTTCAGGACACAATTTCCAGAAAATAATGTAGGTCCATTGGACCGATTTCACAGCAGCCTGTAACATCTCTTTGAGTCCATCACAAGGTGGATCAAAGGTGGCCATAATCAAACTACTCCTTAGACCGACCTCCAAATTACTTAATTAATTATATATATGTATATATATATGAAAAAAACGGTTGCAAAACCGTGATCACTTTGCTCATACAAACTAGCTGCAGCTAGCAACTAGTACTTAAAATTGCTGTTTATTGATATATATATAGATATACGTATCAAATATATGAAAGGGAAGGTAGCTTAAAGATAGAAAGACTGCAGGGGGTTAATTAAGTGGGGGTGATGGGGAAGAATTGAATTGAATTGAAGGGGGGTTGCAATTTGACTGGTTGGTATACCAGCTAGACTGACTCTTAATTAATTGCTCTTGTTCATGCATAACGTATTGTTGCAATCGAGAAAGACATGTGAAAATTTTGTTTTCTTTCATTTCCATTCCAAGAGTCATAAATACTCTATATATGTCGATCAATACCAGCTATACCCATACCACTTAATTTAGAGAAACAAAATAATGAATTTTTTTTTTTTTTTTGAAAAGTAAAAATGAATGCATCTGTTGATGCCAGGACAAGCTAGATAGAGAAAAACAAAAATCTAAGACTAACTACGTACACACATGTGACAAAGATATCTATATATATATATATATATAGGGTAGGGTTAACGTGAGAACTACAATTATGGTGAGAACTGTGAGAACCCTATTT
>JAOEHQ010047708.1:0-21621 GCA_025447715.1 Asclepias incarnata | reverse complement strand
TCATAAAATGGCTTGGTTGGGTCAAATGGGAGATAGTTCAAAAGGATAATGAGCTGGGTGGATTAAATTTTGGTGCGAATTGGGGGTTGCTTGGTAAGTGGTGGTGGCGATTTTTATGTGGATGTGGAAAAGAGTGATTCACGGTAATCATAAATGTTAGTGATCCAAATACTTGTGTGAATGAGGGGGTTTAGGGTAACATCAAGGTTGTAAAACTCATCCGAGTCGACCGAGTACCTGAAATAAATTTCTGACTCCTCAACTCGCCGAGTCGAGTCCGAGTCACGAGTTCTCCAACCTCGATACGGACAAATAAGGATGAAGCGTGAATCTATCAACTACTATTATGTTTAATTTTCAAGATTTAAAGTATTATGTTACTGTTTTAAAACAATTATATTTAAATTTAAAATTTCTAATATATTTTTAAAGTTCTATTACATGTAATTTCAAAAATAGTTATGTTTATATATAATATCTCAATCTGGGTTCTCCCCGAGTCGAGTCCGAGTCTCCAAAAACTCCTGACTCCCTCCTTGTCGAGCCGAGTCCGAGTCACGAATTCTTCAACCTTGGGTAACATCATCCGGATAGGAAGAGTTACTCATCGTCATTTTTTACAACTTTGGGGAATGGTTTGGAGATTTCTTTTTGTAAAGATAAAAGGTTGTGTAATTTTGCACTTAAAAGATATTTTTGATAGATTATTTCGACTAGAAGTAAATAAGGAGATTAAATTCGGGGAAAAGGGGGAGGTGGTGTGGTGATACTTGGGAGGGCGTTGGGAGTGGGAGAGACAAATTTGTGGTCATGGTCAAGGGGATTTATTTAGATGAATTATTGAGCTTGATACAAAGTCGCACCCCAAATCGATTCAGTAAGGACTCTTGGTATTGGCGGCTATGGAAAAGAAACAAGTTAGTTCCAAGAAAAGTGTGCGTTTTAATATGGAGAATTCAGCAAAAGAAAAACTTCCAGTGAGAGTGTGGCTCGATCACTTAGGCATGGATCTTGATACTATTCTTTGCCCGTGTTGTGATGATTCAATCGAAACAATCCATCATTGTTTTGTTTTGTTTTGTCTGAAAGAGCGAATCAAAGTTGGGTAAACATTTTGAAATTGTTGTATATTTTGATTTCATATCGGGGACTAAGGAACAAATTGTTGCAGATTCGAAACTGATTAATCAATACCTTTTTTACAGGGTACATGGATGGACGTCACCAACTTACTAATTTTTTTTTGTCATCACAACATTAGTTTAAATTGGACTCTAGGAACACTTTCTATTTGATCAAGTCAAACACATTGTACTCTCGATCTATATCCTCTACTACAATAGATTCTGTTAGCATCAAATATACATTCATGATTAAAATCCTAACCATCTCATCAAAGGCTTGCCTTAAAAACCAAAACGACACAACCTACAAATACTTGTGATGTATGGCCATTTTCCGGCTGTCATGGCCAGGTGATGTGGTGTACGCGCCACCAGAATAGCGTGTGGTGGCACCACCATAGCTTCCATGTGTGTGATGATCAGCAACATGTCGATTGTTTAAGCCACTACCACCATAGCCAGTTGTGTTCATGTGGTCACCTGTAAGCTTAGCCCTGTGTTGGATATATTCTTCAGCATGCATACCCATGGCGATTTCAGCTTCTCGTATTAGCCTTGCCTCGTGAGCTTCCTCTTGTGCTCTTGCCCACTCGGCCTAGAAACCAAGTTTAGTTCATGCTAAGCCTTCATGTGTTTGTTACCATTTTCTCTTTTAAATAACGTCTAAATATTTATTAAATGTCACTATATAAAATGCCACATTAAAAAAGTAGAATATAACTCCAAGTTTAAAGGAAAAAGAAAAGAAAGATGTTACAATGTAGACATAATTATTAAAGTAAATTAAAAATAGTAAGGAAAAAAAAAATGGTATTTAGATCTTTTCTTCATTTACATGTTATTTTTTTTACATTTATAGCATGGTACCCGCGCAATGCGGCGGTGGTGATGACGGAGGCGGTGTGGTGGTGGCGGCGGCGGTTGGTAGTGGTGGTGGCGGCGTTGGTGATGGCGGCGGTGTGGTTATTATTGTAAAGGTAATTGATGTAAAAGGGGGTAGTGTAGTTATTTTAGGAGTTGAGAGATCTATGTTGTAAATTATTTCATTAAGGGTATTATAGGTATTTTAAGTGGAGATGTTTAAATTATTGAATAAAAGAATGGGGATTAATTAATTCATTAAGGGCAGTTTTGACATTTCGCATTGTGTAATTTTCAACATGGAAGGATAATCTTTAATAAGGAGTATAAATAATCACATACTTAAGTGATCAATAAATATGGAACAAGATTATATTTATATTTTACCATGTTGATAAAAAAATGGTGAAACATTGTATAATCATATATTTAAAAATGTAGATGAAAATTGTTACAATTATCATGAGAATACATGGACATATAGATGATTAAGAAAAAGATATCTGTCATTATGATTATTAATCACATGCTTGTTTGTCCTTAACTAGTCTTGCCCTTCGCAAAATGTTTCATACCTATGGAGGGCTTCAAGCCGAACCCATAACCCACACCCCATTTCAATTGTGAGAGGGTTTGACAGGGCTGGTCTAAACAGAGCACATTCACTATTGACCCGGTTTTGGTTTCAGGATTATTGTCTACATTTATGATTCCACTGAAATTGAGGAACCATACCTGTTGTTGTTCATATCTGGAGTCGGACTTCACCTTGCGTGTTCCACGAATGTCGCTAATCTTTTCTCTAATGGCTTGCATTTTTCTTGACTTCCTAAAAGTCAAAATGTGTAATATGTTTTGGTTGTTTGATGATATGAGATAATGAGAATGATTCCAACAAACATACAACATAGATACTTGTATCTATATATACGCAAATGAATGTTTCCGAAATAAATGTGTACCTTTTTGTGGCTAATGGCAAAGTGTTGGAACACATTAAATATAGGAGTGCTTTAAGGTTAACCTATCAAATTCAAATCTTGGATATTGTTTACCGATTTGAGAATGCTAATGATTAATTAGATCAATATTAATACGTTACACTGTTATTATACTTACATAACCATCTCTAAGGTTAGTGGGAAGGTGTCCGAGGAAGTCAAGTCTCAGGCAAGCAACCAACTAACCGAGTGCTAAAGGTTTTAGAATATACTCGAATTCAAATCTCACTAGGTAAACATCTTGGAATAGCCATATAAAAGCCTAAAAAACGGTCAGGAGAGTACCGGTTAGACAGCATACAGCAAAGCTAAAGACTCGACTTTCCTCGGATAGCCTGAACAAAAATCCCTCAATACTACCCGTTTTACTATTATTATACCTTGACTACAACACTTGCAAGTTGCAACACTTTCTGAACTGTAGGAACAAAAAAACTTTTCCAATTCAACAATGAAAAAATATAAATACAACCGATTGTACTCTTGGAAGGGACGGAAGGGGTTGTAAATCCAAATAAGACGGGTTTCAATAGATCAGTTTTCGGTTCTGTTATTTTGTATTTCTTGGTTTTGGCTTGGTTCTAAACCCAAATAGGCCAGCTTGACCGAATGAACACTTATATTTGATGCACAATATCTAAACGAGTGGTCACAAATAGAGCTTACATAACACAATAAAGCAAACTTGGGTTTTTGTTTTGCTTACAAAGTTTTACAAATTTAAAATAGCAGTGGACGATCTATACTTAACTTCCCCTGTAGGTTGAGAACGAAAAAGGTGAAAGCAACAGAGGAACATGAAAATGTTCGGTCTTCTGGGACTCTTTGACCTCAAAGACAATGGAGACGTATGGGAAGAAACCATTTGGGTTGTATTTTCCTGTGTTGAAACTTATTCGGTAAACACCAGGGCTCAATTCATTGACCACTTTCATTAACTGACCACTTCTTCCGTCTTTATCTGTAGTTGACGACCCTTGCAATATCCACTTGTCTTTATCCGAGTCACCAAACACTGGGCCAGGCTGTATGGGGTTGTACATTTCTAACAGGACTTCAACTCCAGAAGCAGGACAACCACGGGCTACATCTAGTATATGGGTAGTGATGGGTGGGCGAGCCCGTGTAGTCACTGCAGATAATTTTTCATCAGAAGCTATTGATGGGGCAGTCAAGTGTCCTCCCAAAATGGCCACCCGACCTTCTACATTAAAAAGATGAACGTCAATAACATGGGTAAACATATACGAGGCAGCATAATGGTTGGGTTGGATAACAAGTCAAAACAGTTTTGGGTCATAACAGGCAATTTTGTAAGTACTGGTCAAAATGGGCAGGGCTGAGTCTACCCACAAACCCTGATTTTGTTTCTCTTTTTGTGTTCCATTATAAATAATTAAAGTATTAAATATTATCGAACATTAATAATTTAAATAAACAATAGGAGGTTTATGCATTTTGAATACGCTTTGGATGACTTTCCAGCCATTTGACCATTTCAATCCATTTCTATTTTTGCTTTTAGGCCCACTTTATAAGTTAAAAACAATGTATAAACCAAGTTGAAGTACCAACATGGGTAAACATATAAGAGGCAGCATAATGGTTGGGTTGGATATCAAGTCAAAACAGTTTTGGGTACAAGCAATTTTGTAAGTACTGGTCAAAATGAGCGGGGTTGAGTCTACCCACAAACCCCGATTTTGTTTCTCTTTTTGTGTTCCATTATAAATAATTAAAGTATTAAATATTATCGAACATTAATAATTTTAATAAACAATAGGAGGTTTGTGCATTTTGAATACACTTTGGATGACTTTCCAGCCATTTGACCATTTCAATCCATTTCTATTTTTGCTTTTAGGCCCACTTGACAAGTTAAAAACAAGGTATAAACCAAGTTGAAGTACCCTAAACAGGTTGAAATTGTCATTTCAATAACACATCATTGGTGCCCAGCATGCCATCAAATTTACCATTAGATTAGATTACACATAAATTATCATTACATCATGCCACATTATCATTAATTAAACAGGTCACAATGTCACATAATCATACCACAACATCAACCGTGAATGTTTAGGGTCTGTAGGTGTAATACTTTATATTTATAAATAAAGACCAGTAAAAATAGTTATATTTCAGTCCATTTACTTATAAATGATCTGAATTTTATTCGTTCTTAGTTATATTGTTCAAGACAGGAAAGAATTGTAGGGATAGAAATATATGAAGGGAGGTATTAAAAGAATATAAAAAGTTCAATTTGCAAAGTAAATGCTACCTTCTACTTTGGTGACATCACTTGTGGGGGACTGGACCCGAGTTGAAGCAGAAACTTCTATGTTCGAGAAAAGCTTTTGAAGACGTAATTCTGTGATTTTCATTTGTTCTTGGCCCGCAATCTCAAACTCCACAATTGGCCTATTTGAAAAGCGTCTCTACAAGAGCAGCATAAGATCAGCTCATGAGTCTACCACAATGACTTTTTAAGTGTCTTTATCATGTAAAAAGCCTAGACTTCCTTGTAAATATACCTTTTTTTTTTGGAAAAGCCCTTGTAAATATACTTTACTGCCCGTTCAAAAAATATATATATATATACTTCACTGCTTTCTTTTATCTTCCAAATGTTAAATTTATGTATGCATGGTATTTGTACATCTATGCATAAACATGTGCCAATAGTTTTATGTTACGGATCATTTAGAAAGGGTCAACAAAGGTCTACATTACAAATGGGTCACCAAGATAGTGAGTAACTGAGTATGTAGTCCACATGTCTAATGTTCATTGGTCAATAATAAGTCCGTTTAGATAATTGTAGGCTATAAATACTTATCCCGGTCCCGTGAACCATTTTAACCAATTCATAATCAAAACAATCACAGTTGTTCTCAGGTTGTTCTTGAGCAAGCTAAACTCAATTGAGGCTGTTCCTCTATTGAGATATAGATATACAAGCCGTTCTTGTATATTTATAGCCATCTCACATCTTATCTGGCATTGTTGAACTTAGACCCTTATCCTCTTATGTAAACAGAAGTAAGTGTATGTGTAATTTGGCAACAACTTTACTTTATTGAAGGGAAATCAGAAAGAAGGTATTATTAAAGACGGAGGGAAAGAACAAAGATTTTGCAGCAATGTTTGTCTGTAATGACATTCAATACACTTTGTATCCTACTTAGAGAAAACTAAACAACAAAATCTGCAAATCAAATCCAAATGTAGAATACATATTGGCTAGAAGCTAAAATACTAAAACATAAAGTGAATACCTTCACTTGAAAAGCAATACAATAAACATAAATGATATGCCCTCGGGTAGAGGTATGATTGTCTATATCTCACCTCCCCCATACCTCGTCTTTGACGGGATTGGGTATTGTTGTTGTAAACATAAATGATATCACTTAATCACTTATATCTTGGATAAAAGGATACTACCCTGGTAAAAATATAGAAATAAAAATTGAGATTTGAAACAAGAGCAGTCCTGAACACTACTTTCAAAGAAGGATTAGTCAAGCTATACGGCTTTGGGACATGCCCATAAACACGATACTAGCATGACAACTTCCACATAAATGACATCAATAATATCTGTTTGGCAGGTTTAAACCAAATAATGTTTATTAACTTCAAATGCACTAGTATAGTTGCATGGAAACATTTGGATACTTATGGTCCATATTACTGGCTTCCACGTTATGCTCAATCTGTTACTTTTAAGCCCAATTACTGAAGGGGACAAGCAAGAAATATAAGTACTTTTCAGGCGACATGTTCATAAGACTAGAGCAGCAATATAGATATACCTTCAATTCGGATAATATTTCAGGAGTACTCCTTCCAGATGCACATATAAGGAAAACATGCCCAAACTTTTGCTTATATCGAGAATTCCACTCATATAATTCCTGCACAGAGACACCTAACTTATTTATCTGTGTAGCATCCCCAACTGCTAATGTACCTCACTTATATTCAAGAACTGTGAATGTTTAAACAAATGCAATAAAGAGACAGCTGCTATGCCTGGGGAGTATAATAGTTAATTACAGTCAAAATTGTGATACAACATAACCATGTGTCTCAATTGGCGAACCATTTGTGTCATTGTTTTATAAGGTTTTTAGCTTATAGCACTCATGCGCCTTTATACCTGTAGAGTAGAATCGGTTGCTGTCGCTAGAGCAGTTGACTGCTCCCCTTTGCTCCATCTACAAACACAAAAAGCAAAATTTAGTAGAAGAGCTAATGAGAATGCCACCTAAATATACATTTACAAATAATGTAAGTAGAGGCCACCTAATATACATTTCTTTTCATGGCCAATCATGTATTAAAACCATATTATATTCCAGCCAGCTATGTATCTGTCTCTGTTATGCCAATTGCATCCAATTAAAATGAATGCTTGAAAAGTGATGCAAAAAGAATTCCCCTAACTTTCGCAAAAACGTTGATAACTGGTAACGTTGACCGGTCCACATGCCTCGCCCTGAGGACAACATATGGCAAGCAATCCAGACTTGCTCAACGGCCCGCTAAGTAAAGTGCCCGCCCATATCGTGAAATACAACCAAATTTGCAAAGTCCTCCCTTCAAAAACTAACTTAGATACACGTTTGAGGGCCGTGACCATCTAATCATTTAAATGCATGTTGCGCTAATTAAACGTGATATACGAAAAAGGGAATGATTGGTTTTTTGGGAATTCAACGTTCAAACCTTAGTTCAAAAGCAAACGAAGCATTAGCAACACATACAAACTTGAACAAAAAATGAAAAAGATCACCGAAAATTCCCGTGGCTGGGCAGACTAGAAAGATTTTACTGATTTTTGATCTTGATACAAGTTTTCAGTGGTCGTATATATAGAGTCTAACTACCTTTTTGCTAAACAAATTACCATCGACTTGTTCGGGCACCCTCAGACTCCCGCCATGGGCGGCAACCGGGTCATCCTTGCACACGTCAGACTACACAACTAAACATGGATTTCATATTTAACTTAAATTTTGTAATTATATTAATTTCTTAATGTTATGAGCACTTTTGTAATATACAATCTTTCTTACATAAACTTGGCCCGAATTAGTATAAATGAAAACGAATACATACATTGGCGGCTTTGACTGGAAAAAGCCGAACACTTGGAATATACATTAAACGGGTAAATGGAGGCGGTTTTCCCTGTTCAGGACTTCAGGTCTAACCGGGTATCCCGTGACCATTTCCTGAAGGGAATTGATATCGGTACCACATTTTTTTTTATATTAATTTACCACAACTGTACATTATATAATTGTACAGTATGTTGTGGTACTTGGACATTGTAATAAGAATATAAAAAAGAGTGGTACCAATATCAGGCGAAGTGGCGAACTATTTACCACTAGGCCACCTGGTGGTGGTTACTTGGTACATACATTATCCCAAGTTTTATTTGTACATCTTTTTTTTAATACAAAAGATTAAATAAACTGGTTATCCAATATCCTAAAAATTCATATCAAATTCCAGATCCAAAATAATTTTTTTTTTTAATTTTAAAAAAAAGCAAACAAATTACATCAATATATAATAATAATAATAATAATAATAATAACAGCAATAACAACATACTGAGCACTTGTGGAAGAAGTATTGTGAGCAAGTGATGATGAAGAATTTTGGCCAATTTGTGGGTGAGCACCAAATGCTTCAAGCCAACCATTTACATCAACCTAAAAACCATATTATATCCGATATCATTGAAAAAACACTCAATACCGTTTGAAAATAAAAAAGTTACAAGATATGTTTATCCCGCCATTGGCCGGGTATCCTGCTAGTATGTATATATATATATATAGAAAGAAAGAAAGAAATATTACTTTATTGAACCAGATGTTATTGGCCGCAGCAACAGCTTTTTCATAAGTAGCATAAGGTCCATCAGCGATCATATATTCCGAAAATTTAGTGCTTCCACAACAAGCTATGAAATCATTTTTACTGAATTTAATTTCCATTTGATTTTGATTTTGATTATGATTACAAAACACACACACTGATTAAAAAAATTTTAAAAAAAAGGTCCACTGAAGGAGAGGGTTGAAAATGAAAATGATATATAAGAATTGACCAAAAAACAAAAAAAAAAACCCAACAAAACAACTTGTCCCTAAATTTGGATTTCTTGCTTATTTGGTCTGTTGGTAAACTATGAGGTTTGCCAATTGCCATGTATATAATTTGGCCCAAACATTAATAATAATAAAAATAATAGTTTATTACATTTCGATAGGACTGTTAATGGATTCGGGTTCGGATTTGTGGGTTGAAAATCTCTGATCTTAACCCAACCCACTAAAAGTTTCAGGTCAGAAATTTCAACGCTGACCTACAACCTGTCAACTCGGACCCAACCAACCAACTTGAAAAAATCGGGTTGGCGGGTCGAGTTTCAGGTTGACGGGTCAAATGGGTTGACGGGTTGATTTTATGTCATATCGATTGTGGGTTGACGGGTTGATTTCGGGTCAAATGGGTCGTGGGTTGTTGGGTCAAATTGATTGGTGGGTCGACCTGTTAAAAAGAATTATATAAACTTAAGATATTTTTGGGTTGGCGGGTTGACCTGTTAACCCAAAGGGTCAACCCGAAAAAAATCAGGTTAGTGGGTTGGCGGGTCAAGATTTCACAACCCTAAACCGGTTTTTTCAGGTTGGTTTCAAGTCGGGTTTCGAGTTGGATCAAGTATTGACAGCCTACATTTCGATAACATAATAATTGTCTTAATGAGCAAATCATGTTGATAAAGAGAGATTATCATGATGTTAAAATATATTGTATTATGTAACTAGCTCTTTTATTAATGGATGAAGATCCTCTAAGACTATTGGGAGTGAGACATCTTACAAGAGGGCATTTTCAGCCATGTGACGATGACTCATCATGCAAGAAGTCCCTCTAAATTGATGGAGTGAGGCAACTTGTTTAGAGGGCGTCCAAAACAAAAAACTTGTTTATTTAAAATTGGAAGAATAGTGGCACAACATATATTAAAAAAATATATATGGGAAAATGGACAAGTAGGAAAAATGTGGCCACATGAGGGAGTCCAAATTGAGTCGTGGAGGGGTTGGCGTCAAGCAAAAACGCCTCTCGGGAGCAGTGGCGGATCCAGAAAAATATAACAGAGTATGTAAAATTTAATAATAATTTTAAAAATGCGTTTTTTAGTCAAATAGTCAACCACCAACACTACAAGGTATGTTATGTCTATTTAGGATATGCACTCATTTTTTTAGGATATGCATTATTACTAAAAAAAATTAATTTTATTATAAAAAAAAAAATTTAACACTAATTTTTTTTCTCCATAAGTGCATACCCTGCTCTCCACATGGATCCGCCACTGCTTGGGGCCATGTAGATGGCGTCCTTGAGGTAACTTGGAGCCTTGGGGGCGTCCAAAAATTAAGGGAGACGCCTCTCTCCCAACAGCCTAATAGGATGTGTGGGTGGGCATAGACAACCTTGGACTCCGTATGGCTTTGCGACCAAGAACATTGTCTTGACCCATAAGTCATCTTCAAGGGTGCAGCTTATTAAGGGCGGGCGGGGGGTACCCCCGAAATTTTTTTTGCAATATAGGGGTATATAGTTTACGTGTAGAAAAATTTCGGTATATTCGGTTTCGACCCCCCATTTTAATAGCGTTACGAAAAAAAAAAATTTAGATCCCGACCCCCCACTGAAAATTTTCAAGCTTCGCCACTGGACTCATCTTGATAGCATTTTACACTTTACAATATGTCAGAAATCAACACATAATACTAAAAATACATGCACCAAAACAACAAACACAAACTTTTGTTACTTAATTTTACAACATATGGATCGAGGAGTTTTTTATTATTTGCAAAACATAGAAAACAACAAGGTTAATACCCCTCAGGTCACTATATTTTCCTTAACTAAACTGAAGACCAAGCGTTGGCATCGACCCAATTGAAAGCAATTGGCGCTAAGAAAGCATCAGGAATTCCAAAAGAAGTTACCAAAGCAAGTGCATGTGGTCTTAATTCCCTGCAAAGTTTTGGAACTTCTTGCCTAACCACTGCAGCATTGTCTGTTGATAAGTAGCCATATCGAATAAACGAGACATCTTCTTCCAACACAATTGTTGTGTACATTGATCTCATTAAACCTAGTACATTCTGCGACATACAATACATTCATTATAACCATCTTTACTTAATTTATTCACCGTTTGAAAATAATCTACTTAAACAAAAGTACCTTTAAAGAACCTTCAGGAACGGTTACTTCAACATCAAGGTATGTTTGTAGAATTAAACGATCTGCAAAGGCTCTGCCTAAATCCTCGGCAATTTGATAGGTCTAATCACATATATACATTAACTAATATAACAAATTGTTGGATAACGTAGATATAAACAATATAAAAAAAAGGATCCATAGTTATGGGATTGAGTTGATATTACATACCACTGTGAATATATGTTCTATGTTTTCTCCTTGAGCTTGGTGTTTTGAGACTTGTGAAACAAAACGATGCAATAGATCTCTCTCCCGTAGGCAGAAGATGTCGGTCTAAACATTTTCAAATGTTCTACATTAAACCAACATCAATACGTAATAAGAAGTATCTGAAAATGTGTTTTGGTTTTTTATATTTATATTACTTGGAATTGAGTGGTTCTGATTGTAGAGCTTGTGAGTTGAGACGGTATAATAGGAGTGACTTTGTTCAAGTGTTCGAGTCCTAAACCTTGAATTGGTTTGTTCCTTTTCTTGGCTCCCAAAAACTCTGCTAGGAGTGCCTTACTAATCTGATAGGTCAGTTCACATTTGTATTTAAATCATCAAATGATTATATATTAAGATTTGATATATAAAATAATAAGTGTAGATTGTTACTTACCTGTTGCATCAAAACATTATTGTCGCCCTCAAAAGTCAACTGCACATCATACTCGCTTTTTAAATGACCAACATGATTTTCTGTCTTCACACCTTGCCCACCACAAGCTTCTCGACATTCCTGGCCAGCCCAAAATCAACAGTAAACCATAAGTTTTCACAACAAACACGTACAAACCGAGTAAATTGTATAAAAAAAAAAAACTTGATCATGATGGAGCAACCTGAAGAGTTCTCATGCAATGCCAGGTTAAAATAGCCTTGAGTGCACTAGAAACAATATGGACGGTTTTCATTGATTTGGGTGTTCTCTTAACATATATCATCTTCAAATAGTTGGAAGCAAAACACAGAGCGTATCTGCATACCAAATTAAAGAACAAGAACTTAATAAATATCAGTGAGTTAATATAAATTACTGTAAATGGTAAGACACACAACTTATTTGATACTTACGTCTTTGCAAGAAGAGGTAACAGGCGTCTTTGATGACTCGGATAATCAAGCAACAGAACTTCAGGTTCATTTGGTCTAAGCGAAAAGGCTCTTCTTGACAGGGAGTACCTTATTGCAGTTGCTAAACCAATCTGGCCAGATCCAAGGAATACATAACTATACGTCACAACTTTATACATATCTTTAATAGAATGGAATTTGCTAAACGAATCTAGTATACTTACCTTTGTCGTGTTCACTGAACTCGCTGCAATAATCACACGGCCAGATGTCAGAGGTGCCATAAATGCAGCAAATCTTTGAAGTGGATCCTTGATTGCACTCAAATATTGGCCATCTGGTGAAACATCTGCAACAGAATTCAACATGTTCTCTCTGGGTATTCGTAAATTGTCAAACCTGAAATACATTTAAGGTTACCGACCACTAATTATATCTAAACAGATACTCTATCTACATACATGTTTATACTATCCATACCATATTCGACCATTGTCAACACCATTTAAACCTATTTTATGACCGCAATCAGCAATACGAACATTTGGACATATATGTCCATTTAGGTCTCTAATCTGGGCTATAAAGGCATGCACTCCTTCATTCACACCGTTGATTTCAAGCTGCGAAAAGACGACCGTGTGTGTAGCATGCTGAAAACATAATATTCTTGAAGTCATTATCTAATCAAACCAATAAATTTATATAAATTGACCCCGCTATATGAATGAGATCTTACATTAGCTGCACCTCCAATCCAGTATTTCTGAGCAGATTCACAAGGAGTGTTTATGATAAATTCTTGAGTGCTTGCATCATATCTAGTTATTGTTTCAATGCCGCGAACCTAAAAACACAATCCAAAGTTGTTAAAGCATTCACATATGTGACACCATGCATATATAATGTAATAAAAACAACTCCATTGAACAAAAGAAACGCTTTGTGTTGTACATGTGATGTGGGTAAAACATAAATATGTGGCACGTGGACAAAAGTATTGATGCACATATATCACCACCTTTTGTATATTACATTACAATAAAAAATGTAACTAAGAACAGTAATTGTCACGTACATTACTTCCATGTCCCAACTCACTCATTGCAAAGCAACCTTTGATTTCATAAGTCTCCGTTGGTTTCAACCATTTATCGTGATGGCGTTTTGTGCCCATGAATTGGATTGCACCACCCCTGAATACATATTATGACAAGATCGAGGCATAAAGTACATACTAATCTGATGTAATGCATGTAAATACCTCAAAAAGAACTACCCACTATATATATATATATATATATATATATATAGGTTCTGGGTAAAATAAAACAAGTATTAAAGTAAAACAAATAAAACAATTCTAATTTCTTAACTGAAAATCATTGTGCATCATTAAAATCTCCGTGCATCATCAGATATACTTGTGCTCCATGAATCTTCGTGCATCAATTTTATCATGATCCAATGGTCAAGATCTTATCTTATTTATTTTACTTTAATACTTGTTTTACGATAACCAACCTCTCTCTCTCTCTATATATATATATATATAAACTAAATAACTTTCAAGGTATTGGACTAAAAGTTGACATACTAATAAAGTAATAATCAATGATTTAGAAAATGGACAAAGAGTGTGGCCTATTTGGTATCTCCTTTTAAAAATTGCTCCTTCTGGTCTGAACACGGTTCGACTCTTGGCTAACCTACTCATTTAGCAACCTCTGATATTTTACTGTTATGCAATGATATAGAATTTTAAGTGCCTCCATAATTGTTGAAGAAGCTGGGCTTTATCTTCTTAGTTCTTGTCAAGCAAGGCTGGAACATAGCTACCAAGTTCAAATTAAATGAACTTGTTTACCACCACTTCAGCTGGATAAAGCCAAGAAACGACTATGTAAAAACCAATTTAATAAATATGTATGATATCTTGGAACAATGCTAATACAGATTTAAAATCCTTTCCTTTATCATTAGAATAAAAAAGATATAAGGTTTCTATATCATTGGAAGTTTGGAACATCAAATCAGTTGTAGGCTCGTAGCATCAAGAATTCATCCTAAACCTTTTCTTATAACTTTATTATTCATGAATCATAATACTTACACGTGAGGAAATATCTACCATGGATATAAGAATGCTAATGGAGATTTGGGTAGATGACGGCGACGTGTTCTTCGCTTGAGAGAAACAAAAAGATTTTGAGGATATCCATATATATTTTGGGGACATATATTTATATTTTTATTTTTATAAAATATATGGAAAGCCAATGGACAAGTTGTAATATATTTTCTTCTTTTGGTTTATTGTATAGGGTTTTATCAAATGAAAACTATAAAAATGTTGAAAACCAAGGGACAAATCTCAGCCACACATTTTCTCCCTCTTCTTCTTCCCCTTTTATTTTATTTACCTTGTTTTTTTTTCATTTTGTAATTTAATTTTTTTTTTATTTTAAAAACCCATACCTAAATTTTTTTTTTTCTTTTTCTTCAGATGATGATACGGTACGGGCGTAACCCGTTCAGGGGGCTACGCCCATTAATAAGGGGTAGCTGGTGGGGTGATAGGTCATAGGGGGTGATCGGTATGGGGTGATCTAGTTGACGGGCTCCGCCCTTAGCCATACGGGCTACGCCCTTTGAGAAAAAGTTTATTTATTTATTTATTTTTTTGGAGTGAGTTTTTATTTTTTTAAAAAATAAAAATGTAAAAAACAAGGTAAAAATAAAAATAAAAAGGGAAGAAGGGGAAGAAGAAGTAGGGGGAAATGTGTGGCTGAAATTTGTCCTTGGTTTTCACCTTAATTATGGTTTGCAAATGAACATTTACCTTATTGTATAAGCAAAATCTAATTTTAATAAATTAAGGCTTCTTATTGGTTAATTGACTTTTAGGTCAACTGTCTTTTATCAGTATAAAGATGAGTGTTAATTGTTACTTACATGTATTCTTTTTGGTATGTTTGTTAGTTTAGTATAACACAACATTATATGTTTTCCTGTTACATGCGTGTTCAGTCAAAGTCATTATAGGAAATAACAGTGAAAAGGAAAGGGGAAACTGGCTAAAGTTTAACAGCTTGATACAACTCGTTTGACCCGCTCCATCATGAATGCTCATGTGACCTGTGTATACAAATCCAAACCCCTTTGCCACTCACATTTGAATACAAGTTTCATAAGATGCTTAAATACGTCCATATTTCTTGATACAGGTACTCGTTATTGGGACTTTCACACAAGACCAGTCCAAAACAGAATGGTACTGTATGTTTGGTGACACTGAAGTTCCTGTTGAGATTATTCAAGACGGAGTCCTCTGTTGTTACGCTCCTCCTTCTTTGCCTGGAAAAGTTACTCTTTGTATCACCTCTGGCAACCGGGAGTCTAGTAGTGAAATCAGAGAGTTTGAGTTCCGTGATAAACCAAACACTTACATCCATAATGACCCAACAGATAAAAAATCTAGAAATTCTGAAGAACTATTGTTGCTTGTAAGATTCGTGCAAATGCTACTATCTGATCATTTTATTCAAAACGGAAAGCCGAAAATTGACCTTCTGACTGGTTCAATGGCTGGTGAAGATTCATGGGCTCAAATCTTTGAGGCTCTTTTAGATGGAAGTTTGGCATCATATAATGCAACTGAGTGGCTTCTGGAAGAACTTCTAAAAGACAAGTTGCAACAATGGCTTTCTTCTAGATTGCAGGATAAGAGTGATGTTCCAGCCTTGTCCAAAAGAGAACAAGGGGTGATACATATGATTTCGGGGTTGGGATTTGGATGGGCTTTGACCCCAATTCTTAACTCTGGAGTCGGTGTCAACTTCCGTGACATTAATGGCTGGACTGCCCTTCACTGGGCAGCTCGATTCGGAAGGTATGTTGTTATCTTTATATATTTTTCTAACCTTTTGTGATTTTCTAATCTTTTGTGATGATTAAATAGATAGAAAGAAGAATATTAAAAACTGCAATTCGACCCGTTTACTTATGACTAGATCAATTCCACTGGTGTGCAGAATTGAACATCTCCCAAAATGTCTTCTTAATGCATTCAACCTCCCAGGCTGTTCTTATACATAATATAACTTTTGTAATCGTATTTCACACGCTAGTTACTAATAAAACGATCCAAAAAATTAGACGAGAAGTGTTGCTCATCACCCTGACTCGTTTCATACGTTTGTTACCTGGGTACCCAACCCACCATTTTTGCCACCTCTACAGAACACTAATGGTATAAGAAGTTGCCATTGCAAGAGATTCACTTAAAATGATTATGTACTAGACTTCCTAAAAGATATTTGGTCATTGATGGTTACAAACTCACAATTAGTTATTTGAATTACACTTCTGTTATAGAATGGTTATATTGAATCTGCATTCCATTAAATATATGGTCATTCAACTATTCACATTTGTACAATTACTGTTCTTTCTTATCATAGTCCATAGTAAGAGTTTCTTAAGGCCAGACTCGGCTCCTAACATGGCTTACTCAACATATAAGTATATGTGCAAGTTATATGTGTGGAATTTTCTAGATTGCACATTATGGGTATTCGTGTGTTGTTTTTGCATGTGTGTATGTATCTGTGTAAGTGCTGCAATGCTTCAATTGATTTCTCTTGATTGATTATAACAGGGAGAAGATGGTAGCTGAACTCCTAGCATCCGGTGCTTCTGCTGGAGCAGTTACTGATCCCAGTCATGTAGACCCAACTGGTCAAACTCCAGCTTCTATAGCTGCCTCATGTGGACACAAAGGGCTTGCTGGTTATCTTTCAGAAATGTCATTAACCAGTCATCCATCCCTCCAGCTACAACAAACTGAACTTTCTAAAACTTCTGCTGATATAGAAGCTGAAAGAGCAGCAGTCGATAGTATCTCAAAGCTAAATCTTATTACAAATGAGGATCTCTCTCTTAAGGACACTTTAGCTGCTATTAGGAATACAACTCAGGCAGCTGCACGTATACAATCTGCTTTTCGGGCACATTCTTTTAGGAGAAGGCAACAAAAGGAATCTAATGCATATGGTAGTGGAGATGAGTATGGTATACTTCCAAGTGACATTGAGGGACTTTCGGCAGCATCGAAGTTTACTTTTCGAAATAGCAATGATCATAATGCGGCTCTGTCTATTCAGAAGAAATACCGAGGGTGGAAAGGCCGGAAGGACTTCCTCGCACTTCGCCAGAAAGTAGTGAAAATACAGGTATCCGGCTGATCTCTTTTCACTCTCTATGTTCATAATCACACGTATGGTCACCTATACCTCCTAGTAAAATCACATATGGTAAAGCAATATAGGAGGTTCTATGCCTTAAGGGCCTGTTTGGTTCGCAGAATTCCCCGGAATTTGATGGAATTGGAATCTGAATTCCATTCCATATCATGTTTGCTTGGCAGAATGGAAATCAGATTCCATTCCAAGAGCTGTTTGGTTCGCAAAGAAAAGGAATTGGAATCCTTCAAATTCCATCATATGAAGGAATTCAAGATTCCTTGGCAAATTGGATGGAAAGTTTAGAATTCCAATGGAATTCAAAATTCCAATTCCTTTGACAGATTTCAATTCCTTCAAAAACATTCTGCGAACCAAATGGACCCTAAATATACAATTTTTGGTGTCTTCAACCCACCTATTTGACCTTTTTATATTACTAGAGAAAATAATACAATCACCGTTGACCCATTCAAAACTAAATGAGTCAAAATTGCCACCTCTACCTTCAACTTCTTTCAAGAAAAAGTTGTCACGGTACGAGGGGCTGTTTGTATTTGTGTTTTGTGGCAATAATGAGTTTTCAATGTTTGTAGACTGCATGATTGGTTTTAGCCTTGTTATCGTCTTACCTATTCTCTCGCTTTTTTACTTTTGGCAGGCTCACGTGAGAGGTCATCAGGTAAGGAAAAGCTATAGGGTATTCTGTTGGGCCGTTGGTGTAGTTGAAAAAGTTGTGCTGAGGTGGCGTCGCAAGGGAGTAGGCTTGCGTGGATTCAAGCAAGAAGTGGGAGCCCTTGATGAAAGTGAGGATGAAGACTTCGTTAAGGTATTCCGGAAGGAAAAAGTAGATGTTTCTATTGATGAATCTGTTTCAAGAGTGCTCTCCATGGTGGAATCTCAACAGGCACGTCAGCAATACCGCCGCATGCTTCAAAAATACCGACAAGCCAAGGTAAGCCTTCTTCGCATAACAGCAGTATTAATTTGAGGTAGCAAAATGGCAGATTGGGTAGGTTGAGTAGCGGGTCATGTGGAGTTCAGGTCAAAATATGTAGTACATCGGTATAGGTCAGGTTAACCTGCAACGTTTCTTTCAAATATTTAAAAATTGTGAGCGTAAACTATGATCACAAAAATATATTATTTAAAAGATAACCATCCTTTTAAAACAATATGACTAAGTTAATACAAATTGATTAACTTTTGATCTTTCTGATCCATTTGACCCTTTTCGTGTGTTTTATTTTTATGTTACACGTTTGACCCATTAGAGATAAAACATAACCCGAAACAAGCCATTTATAAGTAAACAGGTCAAATTTGTCACCTATAATATCCGTATTTTCTAGTCCTCTACGTCTCTACTACTAGTCATTTTGTAGATATGATAAAATTCAGTGATAAATCCATCATATAAGATATTATGTATATTTTTAAAGCTATGATGGTCATACAACTAATTATTAATACATATTTAATAAGCAATTATTTATTACATATCATTAGAATGAGAACCAAGATTTTTATAAAATGATTTATTACTTTTGACATCTAATGCATTTATTGCGACTTATAACCTGAACCAGCCTGCTTTTAGGTAAATGGGTCAAAGTTGCCCTCTTTTTATCTTCTACATTTGCTGGCATTTTTATCATATACATCAATTTATGTTGTTGTGACAATTCATTTTACAAAGTTGGTTTATAATGCCAGGCTGAACGCGAAGGCCTGGAGAGCGAAGCAACCTCAACTTCTCAAAGTGATATAATGAATACGGAAAACAATCATCTAAATCAGTTTATGTAGAAAAAGTTGTTGATTAGCCTAACTAATTTCAGTTATTTATGTGGTAGATCATCAAGGGTTTCTGATTATGGTTGTATATATACACATAAACTTTAGTCTTGCATTGGTATTGGGTATGTTGTATAACTGTAAGTAGCACAATTGGTTTTCCTTTCCATTTCTCGCTGTCTGAATAGTTAACCATGCTCTTTTCCGATTTTGTTTCTTGTGATGCAACTAGATAAATGACCGGGCTAGAAAAAATGGATGATTGGGAAATAGGTCAAAACTGGTACTCTGTATGGAATGAACAAGCTGGAGCAGTTTGGCTCGACATACAAACAAAATACAGGGATCTGTTATTACTTCTTTTTTTTTATAGATGATAATTGAGGAGGTTTTAACAGAAATATACTAAACAGTAGGCTAGAGGTCGTGTCCATGTGTCTTTGGCTTTTAGCCTATGAGGAATGTGTTTGTTTGCCATGGCTAAAGAGCATTTAACAGAAATACAATGAACGTTAGACTAAGAATTGGAACCGGGTGTGTGAATGGGCACGGGGCACCCCCACAACAAATTATGATGCAGGCTTGACCTCAGGCCAGCCCTCCTCAGTGCAATGGAGGTCACCAGCCTAGGCAGTGATCATTGACCCTGTTCGGGTAAGTGACTTTCCCATTGCTCTCTCTCCCTTTTATATAACTCACTCTCCTCTCCTTTTTCACATCGCCGAACACTAAAATCCCTTATTACTCATTTTCACTTTTTTTGTTTCCAAAGGTTTTGCCTTTTACATTTTTATCTCGTATATCATATTTCAAGATAAGTTAACCAGGGTAATCCCTTTTACTCAATCATATTTCAAGATTAGATAGATATTTGGTCTTGTTAACTATACACAATTAAATAAATAAAAAAATGTATCCTTGTCTAGGCATTAACTGGCTGTATGTGTGCTAGTTAATTAACCTGTCGGTTCGGTTAAGCACTGTTAGCATTGACATCTTCTTTGTGAGTCATTTTCACAATTCATTCTACCAGCTGCCACCACGGTTTCGCATATTTGCACATGGATTATGACAACAAGTCATGGACTACGGATCATATCATCAACATCGAGGGTAAAAAACTGAAGCCATAACCCAAACCATTGCCAGGACCTAGAAATGTATATAGAAGCTAGAAAACATCCGATATCAATGCAGTCTCGCTAACCAAGATGTACATGGATCCAAGAAATAGATCTCGTTAAATCAATAACAAAATAAAAATCATTTGCCTTCGAGCAACATTTTCAATATAGGCAACCGTACAATTATACTTGTATGAAACTAAAGTGGAAACTAGTATTTCCATTGTTACGAGGCTCTTGTATTAACCAAACTCCTTTAAATTGGATTTCCAACAGAGTTGTGATAAGTGCTTTGCTAATAAGAGTCTCTAAGGTTGTCGATAAAAATAATTATATGCATTAATTACACTCAAACTTTCTTTTTAAATAAAAATTCAATTAATATACTTGACTTGTGTATCTAATGCAGTCAAACTTTTCTTTTAAATGACATGTATTTATTGAAATCTTTCATATAAAAAGAAAGTTTGAATTTACACACATGTCATTTAAAAGACCATGTGAACAGTTACTTTTCTTCTAATGCAGTCACACACATGTCATTTATCCTACAACAAACTGATCCCAACACGAATGTAACTGTTCACTATGTTGGTGGCCTCACCATCCTTCTATCCTTTTGTGCCTCAGTTTTAGCGGAGGCATTCCTGGCAAATAAGAAAGCGTTTTTACAGGAATGGTTTTCTTCTTATAATATCTGGAATGGCCAGGAACAAGACCCTGGAAGAATTGTCAATGTTAAAATCTTTGGAGTCCCTCTTTGTTTACGTGACCAGGTCACTTTCGACAGAATTGGCTCAGCATTGGGGCAGGTATTAAAACACTCCGCATCCACCGTCAAAGATGTCAACCTATCGGTTGATACAATAACCTTACTCATTAAATCCCACCAAAGAATCGACCACCAAGTCACCCTCATTTGGAGAGCCAAATCCTTTGTCACCAGGGTCATAGAGGTTAATGATGAATGGATTCCAGTGTGTCTGGATTCTCAGGCAACATATTCCGGCAAAAGTGCATCTTCATCGGGTAAATCCAAAGCCCCCTCGGAACACGGTATGGACTGTTC
>JAOEHQ010047707.1:0-10649 GCA_025447715.1 Asclepias incarnata | reverse complement strand
TAAGCTGCATTTAGCACACTTCGCACACTTCGCATTTTAAAACCCTTCCTACAGGAACCCACATCTATATATATATACCAATATACAAAGATCGAATATATATATTCTAAGATCGAAAACTTCGTGGGAGTATGTAGTTGTATACGATGCTGTGAATAGTTGTAAACTACTTTCAATATTATACGGATAGAGATTCTTTAAAGTTAATTTTCAACTTGATATCAAGTTGAATAGTTTGTGAGTGTAAAAAAAATGAATCTTTATTTGTTAAGGCCGTTTATTTTTCTTAAAATAATTTTACTAACTATCAAATTGAAATATGTATCTCCACAAGTCTTTACCCCTTCAAACAAGTTAAAAGTAGTTAGAGCATCCCAATGTAAATAAGGCTTTAAACAGTTTTTCTTTTTGTCACATCAGATTTCTACTAAATTAACTTTTATTGTCTTTCATCTAACAAAAACTTTTTACAAAAATCGATTCCAATCCAAAACCTTTTCAAAAGTTTTTTCTAACAATAATTATTTATATCATAAATTTTTTAAAATTTTTTTTTTTAATAAATAAAAACATTTGGTCAAGTCTTCTTCGAAAAGACTTTTTTAAACATTAAGAAAGTTTTTTTTTTTGTCTAAGTTGTATTGAAAGTGTTCTAACTTCCCTCCTTGTATAACTTTTTGGGAAATAATATATTTTATCCTTTTAAAAAATTAGCTTAATAATACTCTTAACAGTTTAATTACATGATAAGTGTAATTCATTAATTTTTCTCTTCTAACTTTATTTTTTGATTTTTATCAAGTATCACGATCAAATTGCTAAAAAAAATTATTAGGCTGGTTTTTTAAAAAGGATATATCATTTTCTTAACTTTATTGTTAGGATTCATGAACTATAGGGGGTGTAAAGGTAAATTTCCTAACTAATGACCAAAAAGCAACTTAAACATAAAAATCCAAAAACTGAAAGAAGAAAACAGCTGACCAGATGTTAGACTATAAGATGGTTGTTGGTGAATACCACCATTGTAATGTACATGACCAATGGCACCACCAGTGACTGATAGTTGTTGTGGTGGTGGTGGTGGTAGTTGAGTCGCAGATATTTGACTTTGACTTTGACTGAACATCATCTTTCTTCTTCTATAAGCATTAGATTGCTCTCTATACTTTCTAGCCATAATAACATGCCAATGGTTTTTGACAGCGTTATCAGTTCTACCTGGAAACAGTCTTGCCATTAATGCCCATTTGTTTCCGTACAACCTGTGTGCTGTCATTAGTCTTTCTTCTTCTTCTTCAGTGAATGATTTTTTGTTGATTCTAGGATCTAATTGGTTGAACCATCTCAACCTGCAACTCTTTCCTATTTTTTTTCATTTTTTTTTAGTACAAGAAAAAGCAAGTATATCAACTTAAATATCATGCCTTTTCATGAAAATGCACAAAGACAAGAATCGATAAACTAAAAGTATGTTTGGTGATTATCATCATCATCATCATCATCGATCATATATATATATATATATATTTCATGGGAAAATGGACATGATATATAGGCTCCAATCCCCACAATTCTTTTTTCTTTCGTTTTTAGGAAACATAAAGATTTGAGGAATTCTGAAACACCCACAAATCTTTACTTTTTTGTTTGACAAATTACAAAGTTCCTTTTTTTTCATCTAGAATGCAAGAAGGGTAACACACATTTGCTTTTTGTAAGATAAAAATAGTTTTTAAGTATTTTAGTTTACAAAGTTTAAATAACAGGAAACAAGAACCTAGAAACCAAATGTCACTGATCCTCACATTTGTCTTTAGGAAAAACAGTATACATATATATAGTCCCCAATCCCCATTTTTCTTTAATCTTTCTTATTTAGGAAAGATACTGCTCAAACACCCACGAATCCTTGCATTTTTATGTAACAAATCACCTCATTTCTTCTCTAGAATAATAATGCAAGATAGCAACGACACAGACATATCTTTACCTATGTTAGACAGGTTGCTTCTAGAAATATATCCGGCAAGACAATACAAGTCTTTAGATTTGTGTAAAATAAAATAAATGCTCAAATATCTATCAAAGACAATTTTAGTACCTGATCTGCCTCCAAGTTTCTCAGCAATGAGGTTCCAGTTTTGGGGACCATAAAGGGAAACAAGCTCTTTAAGCCTAGCATCTTCAGCAGGCCTCCAATGGCCTCTTGAACTTGGTTTTAACTGCTCATGACATGGTCTCATTTTACCATTATGATCATGGCAGTGAGCAATACTAGTACTACCATTTAAGGAGTAACTTCCACAGAGATTTAAGTCAAGTTGTTCTTCATCATCTTCTTCTTCTACATTATCCTCATCATTATGTCCATGATCTTCATCTTCATGAAAATTTCTTGAAGTAAAATGATTATTGGTTGTAGTACTAGATGAAGATGAAGAGGTTGGCATATGACCATAGATAAAATGATCATTATTATTGATCTTTGAAGGGATTTCATTGTTTATTGACAAAGAACCAAATGAGTCTGCAAAGATCTTGCCCATTATATTCTTTAAAGAAAAAAATTAAAGCTACAACTAAAAAAGGAAGAAGAAACAGTAACAATAGTTCTAATGTTAAAATACATGAAATGTGAAAGAATTTTTTTTAAAAAAAAAAAGAAAAAAAAAGGTGGTTTCAGAGTGAGATAATCATTTATAAACTTTCTTCTTTTTTTTTTGGTCGGGAATTGAAAATCTTGGAAATGAGTGATGATTTTGTGAAAGTTTGAAGAGGAAAGAAACAGAAACAGAAACAGAAAAGGGGTTCAAAAACACAAGTCACAAATCACTCATGAGTTCTGGCACACTCGTGGGGGTGAGAGGGGGTGAATGAGAGTATTTTCAGTAATTAGTTTTGGTAAGTTTGGGTCTGGACGTTTTTAGCTACTGTTAGAAATAACTTACCCATATTGCCAAAAGATTCTGTCATTTCTTTTATTTTCCTTTTACATATTGTTTTTTTCATGATTATATTAGTATTAGACGTACAACATATATATATATATATATATATATATAATAAAATATACTAGACGAATGCTCACACGATGCGGCGGTGATGGTAGTGACTGGTGGTGGTAGTGACTGGCAGCGACGGTGTGGTGGCGGTGGCGACTGCTGGTGGTGGTGGCGGCGACGAGCAGTTTATGGTATTGATGTAATGGTTATTGATGTAAAAAGAGTAGTGTAGTTATTTTAAGAGTTAAGGGGTTGATGTTGTAAATTAATTTCATTAATGGTATTAAAGGTATATCAAGTGGAGATTTTAAAATAATAAGTAAAGGAAAAGAGTATTTTGGGTAGTTTAAAGTTGTAATTTGAGAAAAAGATGGAGTGATGCTTTATATAGTATTATAGATATATCGACATCAAGTCACGAAGACACCAACCAATTAACCATAGCTATAATCATATAAATGCACATACACTTTAACATTTGAAAACCATCTCCAAGTCTGTAGTCTCGAGGATAATATAGTTAACCCTCTTTTTGATGGTTTAAAGAAGCTAATATTATCTGCAATTTCTAATTTTCAGCAACTCAAATTTGTACCCGGTGTATTAAAATTTATGATTTTAGGTATATATGATATTTAATACGTTTAGGAGGAAGAGATATGAGATTTTTTTTAAGAGAAAAAATTAACGTAGTATAGTTTAGTACAATTATAATTATAATTTTCATTATATATGTGATTAAAAACTTTTTGTGCATGATAACGACGATTTGTACGGCGATTTGATATTTACACTTGTGTAAGTGAATGGAGAATCACTGGTATATTTGTAATAATAGTAGTAAGTGAGATGTATATGTAAGCGTGTGGGGTTAGAAAATATACGTACAACTCTGTCATCATAAAAAAGAAACAATATATTGGCTTTTGAAGGTTGTAATGCCATTTGTAATCCCTTTATCTCATTACTTATCAAAAATATTTTCATGTGGTATCTTATCTTTATTTAATTAAAAACACATTTTTTCTCATAAAAAACAAAAATAAAAAAAGAAATTATAACCATCACCGAGATCGGTGACAACTACCACCAATTGATACCATCATTATCGACCACCACCTAGCCTCCCAAGTCCCAACCGATCACCCCCCCCCCCTCCCCCCTCCCAAGTGATCACCGAGCACCACCATCGAGCCGTTACGAATGTTTTAAAAAGGATAAGAGGTGATAAGCATGCCAAACAATAAATCTAACACAATTGTGCATCACATATTTGTACAGCTTTCGAACAATTTAATTAATCTACCACAATTGTGTATCACATATTTGTATAGCTTGCTATAAAACTTGTAAATTGTGGTATATTTATCATCTTGTTTGATAGATTTATCATCTCCCAATAAAGATATAATATAACATGTTTCGATTCATATACTACCATTATTGACTTGTACAATATATTATAAAAGTTGTATATTGTGATATATGAATCAAAATTTATTATAAATATATCATCTTTGTTGTAAAAATCAAGGATTGTTAAACTTTTAGCTTAGAAAAAAGTTAATATTTGTTTAGAAAAAAGTTAATATTTCATACTTCATTAATACTAGAAATTAATTATTTCTAGTTAATTATTTAATATTAATTTGAGATAACTCAAACCTATATATAATTGACTTAATGGATGTTTGTTTAGAACTCAATTAACTTAATGAGTATATATCTTAATACAGTTAGCTATAAGAGTGTGTCTGCTTGAAATTTAATCTGTAAAGTATGACTTAACTGAAAAAGTCACAAAAAAACTGTTTTATCAATTAAGTCGTCAATTTTATCAATAAAATAAAAAGTTTTCAATTTTAATATTCTTTTTTTTATTTAGCACATAAAACCAACAACAGTAATGTTTAATTTATATAGACAATATTTGCATGTGGGTTTGTTAAAATTGTAAGTGGGTTTGTAAACATTGTTAGTAAATATTTGTTTATAAGTCTAGCATTTCTGTTGTTTATATTATATTATTATGCTTATCCAAACATTTATATAAACTAGACTGGTGTTCGTGTGATGTGGCGGCAATGGTGGTAGCGGCGACGATGTGGTGATGGCAGCAACGGGTGGTGGCGGCAGCGACTGGTGGTGATGGCGGTGCCAGCGGTGGTGGTGTGGTTATTGATGTAAATGTAATTAATGTAAAAAGGGATAGTGTAGTTATTTTAGGAGTTGATGGATAGATGTTGTAAATTATTTCATTAAGAATATTTTAAGTATATTGGTTAATTATAAAAAGAAAGCTTTTAAAATTGATGAGCATTTTACGTATTTTCAAAGACAGAAAAATTAAAAAAAATGGGAAAGGGATCGTTCTTTTAATAAAGAATATAAAAGAGCTAAAATCGGTCTTACTGACGACTAAAAACTAAAAAGGGATAGTCGCTTAAAGATGATTTTTGCATTGTAAGCGTTTATTAGTACAAGATGTTGCAATTTTGGTCAAATATTGTGATTTTCATATTTCAACACAAAAAGTCAACTTTGAATTGCATTGACCAAATCGCAAGACTTATGTTGCGATTTTGATGGTCATTTTGTAAAAACTCAGAATAAAAAATTTGATTAGAATGATACTAAACTTAGGGCTTTTTAGAAATAACCAAAGCTTCAATCTTTGTGAGTTGTGACATAGAATAGGTGGACAATGTTTCATCAAATATTATTTTGAATAATATACATAGAAAAATAATAAAAATTTGAATAGTCGCATATGGAAAGATAAGACTATCGGGAGCAAGGCGTTATTGCCCGTCAATCAGCTAGAGAACGCCAAAGTGACAACACCTAGACGCCATCTACACCAATCCGACTGGCATTCTACATGGTCAAAGGCGCGGATCCGACACCATCTAAACTTGAAACGAAAATAATAAAATATGGGTTCAACGTTTACCAGAAAAGTATATATGTTGTGTATTTATATATATATACATATGTATGTTGTATACAAGAAGTTTACCAGAAGATGATGGAGAGAAAGAAGTTTCAGGCAAGTTCAGGCGAGAGAAAGAAGATGATGGAGAGAAAGAAGATGATGGGTAGGGTAGGTAGTACTAGTATTATTTATTACTTATTTATTTATTATTATACTTTTATATTTATCATAAAACTACCTTTAAACCTTACACTTTCATTTTTAACTTTGTAATTTTTGTATTTTCAATTTCAACCTTATATTATTTGTACTTTGTAAGGTTTTATATATTTAGACAATATTCACTTTTAGTATATATTCACTTTTAATATAAAAAAAAATAAAAATATGAATTTTATTTAGTTTTAATATAAATAAAACTAAAAAGTAAAAACAAAATTCAAAAATAAAAGTCAAACAAACTAAATAAAAAATACAAAATATGGGGCGTCCATCAGGAGCCCTCACTCCAGGAAAAAGGAGGGGGCATCCCTTCTGCTGACTGGGCACCACATGGCAGGAGACGCCCCCTCCAAGGCTTCCATCAGGAGCCCCCACTGCCAATAGTCTTACCAAAAAGAACGCGGGAACCATTCCGGACCACACATTTCCCCCCTTTTTAAAATCATAAAATTTCATTTAATTCATTCAAAATGTTTAATCTCAAAAAACGTACATTGATAAATTTTAAAAATTATATGGGTGTTTTTAAAATTTCGTTTTCTTTCATTTGAAAGGTCATCCGATATCCTTTCGACGACTTTTTAATTTTTTTTTTTTTTTGTATTTATGTATTTACACATGTGTAAAACTCTGCTTTCACATGTAAATTATAAAAACTGTAACACCCGTCTTTTAAAAACATGGGTTTCAAAACCTTTTTGGCCAAACGGCATCGACAACAGTGGAAGCAAAATAAACTTTATTCAAAAATGGTGTTACTTGTTTAATATCATCACATCACATAAATGAAATCCAAAACATCATCATCAGAACATATAAAATCGTTCATAGCATAAGTCATAGTTGTATAGGAGCATAAAATCTAAAATAGTCTTTATGGTTAATTAAAGTCTTCATCATCTAGCTTGCATTAACTAGCTACCCAAATCTCACAAACATCGCACCGCTTCAGCCACTAACATGAGGAACACAACATATTTTTAATAAAACAAGTGTTAGCTTTAAAAGCTAAGTAAGATAACAGGTTAGTGTAAAACATTTACTCATTCAAACATCATTAGAAAACATCAGACGTGTCTTAGACATAATGACTTGTCAACAATGTCACACACAATCCATCAACTCATCACATATTAACACAGTATTCACAATATCTCAATATCATTATGTTGCGCCCTAACTAGGACCATTTACAAAACTACATACACTTAAATTGTCTCGCCTTAGACTACATTAACTATCGCATATGTTATCCCGACTTGGTCTAGATTACACGTTTATATATTGTCCCAACTTAGACTACATTTTCTTTTATACCTATTGTCCCACCTTGGATTACCCCAACTTGGGCTGCGTGTTTAATGTCACTTACATACTTTGTCCCAACTCGGACCACCTCGACTTAGGCGTTAACACAATATCTCTCATCATTATTCACTAGTTTTACTTCTATATGATATGTGCCATAGCGACTTCCTAATTAAATTGGCACATTATACTCATCTTTCACATAATCCACACATTTGTAACTTACAGTACATTGCACACCATTAGCTACACATATATCACATTATTACATACATCATAGAATGAATCAACAACACTATACTACTCACATTGGACTTCCAAGTCCCATTTCCCATCCTACATGATGTTTAAGTCTATAATAACCCCACCGTAATCTTTTCCCCAAATAAACCCAATGCCAAGTACACGTATGGGTTCACATATAACATCAAATGTGTTATTATCAAAATTAACATTTTATTGTGTCCCTCATTTGTCAAAGATAGTTATCTTACCTCAAAGGAATGCACAACAATCAACAAATAGGTTAACCGTACTTGACAAGTATTCTCGACAACCTATGGTACAAGAAGGATTGAAACATAAGTCAACTAGACACTTAAAGGAACTCAAAAGTCAATTTATACAGTGGTCACGCCGTGACCATGATGGTCACGTCGTAACACAACATCAGGGGATAACCAACAGTTTTTCGTTTTCGCCTCTTTCGCTTGCCAACGACTTTTGACCCACAAGAAGACCAGATACAACAAAACTCGATTCTAGACGATTGCAGAGCACTCAAAGGGATTTTCAAAAAGGTAAGATTTGGCTCTTGAAGAGCTATAATGAATAAGTTATGATTTTTACAAAATAGACCTACTCATTCGTTTGAAATCAGACTATTTTTGGAGATCAGTGTTTTAGACCCATTTCTAGGCAAAATAAAGGAATACATTGTTCATATTGAATTTAGAGGACACATAAAGGTTTTCAAAAATATAAGATTAGTCCTCTAACTCATCCATATGAATGAGCTATGACTTTTGCAAGATGACAACATATTCAGACCTAAGAAACCTTTATTTTTCGATTGGTTATCGTACACGTGACCTCCCCAGAACCTAAATTAACTTATTATCACCAAGTTAAGGCCTATTTAACCTTTTCATTCGCATAAACGACTTGAAATCACTAACGGTTTATACAAATATTCGTTTAAAAGCCTATGGCTCTAATCCAACACCTGGGTAGACCCATAAACGTTAAAGAAATATGAATCATCAATCAAGTTTGCAACTTCATGTAGTTAGCCTACCCAATTGATGATCCAATTGACATACATGACACCAATTAACCGAAATCGACATCAATTCGCATAAAAGACTTTTAATACTCAATCCCAGCCCTAGGGTTCCGAATTTAACTACTTAAATCCCTTAATATTAATCAAGAATTGATCAATGATGAGTGTTATACCTGTAGGAAGATTCACAGAGTCAAAATCTACCCGAAAACACACCGAAACACCTTGAAATCACAAGATTGAAAAGAGAAGAGACCTAGGGTTTTGTATGTGAAACTTTCTAGGGATTAAAACCTGATTATGAAAGCATAAGAGTCGTGATATAGGCCCTTGACCTGTTGGACCAACTTTTCAAGTTCGACATCTAAGTCCCTAAGCTTCCGTTAGTTGCTATTTACCTCTTAATTACTCTTTGATGCCTAATGGAACCTATTGGTAACTTTATTAACATCATAATCACCCTCTTAATCATTATTCACATTAGAATCACATATCATTCATATATTACATAAATTATTTAACGAAAACTAACGGTAACCTAACAACAAGTTAACGATCGATACAAAAAGGCCCGGGATGTTACAATTAAAGTATACATCGATAACATACAAGGGGGATCCTGGATATGTGTAATATCATTGGCTTATATAACACAACGCGTTTTGGCTGTATTGACTGTGGATGAGAGGAGAATTCCACAGTTAAGCGTGCTCGGGTGGCAGCGATGCCAATGGGTGACCCTCCTGGGAAGTTTGTCTGAGTAACCTAAAAAAAAGCCGTGAGCTTGCTGGCAAAGCGGACAGTATTGTGTTGTGGTAAGGCGGGGTGTTACAAGTGGTATCAGAGCAACCTTTGGGATTGTTGGGGTGTAT
This sequence comes from Asclepias incarnata, assembly GCA_025447715.1. Taxonomy (NCBI): domain Eukaryota; kingdom Viridiplantae; phylum Streptophyta; class Magnoliopsida; order Gentianales; family Apocynaceae; genus Asclepias; species Asclepias incarnata. Next base: position 1,022 of record JAOEHQ010047707.1, on the reverse strand, counting down.
GGCTTACTGGCATAACTCAACGAGGACATTGAGTTGTGTTGAGGGGTGTGAAAGCATACATCGTTAACATACAAGGGGGATCTTGGATATGTGTAATATCATTGGTCTCACATAACACAACGCGTTTTGGCGTATTGGCTGTGGATGAGAGAAGAATTCCACAGTTAAGCGTGCTCGGGTGGCAGCGATGCCAATGGGTGAACCTTCTGGGAAGTTTTACCGAGCAACAAAAAAAACGAAGCCGTGAGCCTGCGGGGAAAGCGGACAATATTGTGTTGTGGTAAGACGGGGGGTTACAAAAACCATCTCTGAAGGCGGAACCCGTGCGGCTAAAGGCGGAGCCCGTCAGGTAGACCACCCCATCACCGATCACCCCGTATGATCTATCACCCCTTATGACCCATCACCCCACAAGCTACCCCTTATTAATTTCCTTGAGTGCTCCACCCGATAAGGACGAAGCCCCCTGAACGGGCTACACCCGTTCGGCTAAAGGCTACGCCCGTACCGTATTCATCCGTTTTCAACACATAACCCACAACCCTCACATGTGTAAATGAACTAATTGCAATCCTTAGGAGGATTTATCACGGGGATCTTATTTTCACATCCTTTTTCCCAAATACACCCTTCAATGTATAATAAACAGTACATTGTATACAACTGTTTATTGTATAACTAGTTTTTAATACCCGTGCATGATGCACGGTTTCACTTAATATAAATATTTGTTAGAGACGTTAATGAATGTTTAGCGTATAAATACCGTGTGTGCTTTTAATTTTATATATGCATTTGAAAATTAAAATAAATATATTTTATTTATTAAACATTCTCATAATTAAAGTTTTCCACCAAAATCCAATTACACCACAATAATTGTCATCCTAATAATTCACAAATTGGTTAGAAAATATACCTTTGCGAATTGATGAACACGTGTAAGTTGAAACGAATATTTAATAGTATGATATCTCTACATATAATCCACACGAATACGTTAAAACTCGAAGCTTGCCTCC
>JAOEHQ010047706.1:0-10650 GCA_025447715.1 Asclepias incarnata | reverse complement strand
TCAATACTGTAAAATCTGCAGGTGGCCTTACTTTCTGTTGAACAAAAAACATATTAAACATCATTTATATACATAAACCCCAGTAAAACCCGATAACAAAATCCAATCTTTGATTAAAACTAAAAAGCCTGCAACATGTTCCACGAAATGCTTCAAAGAGGAAATTTTTATTTTTAATTAAGTTTTTGAAACCAAACCTTGCAAAACCCTAAAGATATAGATGGATTTAGGGCTTTAGGCGGCTGTTGTCTGTTGTCACTTACTTGGTTGTTGCAAAATATAATGCATATATACGGATATACTAATTTTTTGGGGGCCTTGTATATTTTGGGCCTTAGGCCCAGGCCTATCCATGTAATATAGTTGGGCCGGCACTGTGAACGAATGTTCGCCAATATAAAGTTATAAACGAACGAAAATTTTCCAGGGCAACGCGTGAAGGTGACAATGATTATGATTAGTTTTGAGCACAATGCGTGCCTTTAGCTTGAAATTTTCCAGCATACCCTTTGGGTTTTGTTAATGTCGGATTTAGTAGCATGAACAAACTTAAAAATTCATGTTAGTTGGATTTTCCAAGTATTACGAAAATGCGTTAAGTACGAGTTTTCAACTAACGTTGTCATCTAGTTTAATTTGCTGTCAAGTTCACAAAGAAGAAAATGAAACACGGTAAATAGTTATTGATTTATAAAGTGATAGTTTTGACTTTTGGTGGTGGTTAGTTGTTACCCAAAGTGGAAGTGGATAAACATTTGTAACAAAGACATTAAAGAAAACATTTGTAGCAGAGAGATTAGAGTGTTTTCTTTTTTGGCGAATTGCTGGGTCCAGGGGTTAGCTTGGTGATTCTTATGACCTTCCTCCTTCTTTGAATCTCTATTTGCAAGTTTTGCGATACATTAAAGAAAAGGGAACAGGGGGCTATAACGTAAGTATAGGGAGTATTTTTTAGAGTACAAAATTATTAGAACACCCTCAAGTCTTAAAGTGGTAATTAACAAGTTACAGGACACGTGTCATCACCATATGTTGTCTTATTTGTTTTACGTTAAAATTTATTTTATTTGAACTAAATTATATATATATATATATATATATATATCGTATATAGTATATGCTACAAATAAAAATTATATTTACATAAAAACAAACGAACGTCACGAATATAAACGAACAAATGTTCACGAAGATTTGATTCAACCAAAGTGAAATCATCACGTTCGTTATAAAAGGACTCAACCGAACTCGACCAATTCACTTTAAAAACACTACTGAGTAAAATAAAGTTTGATTCAGCTCAAAAGGACTGTACCAAAATAAAGTAGACTCTTTTACAAAATGGTGGCCGCTTGAATAATCAAAAACGAAGTTACGGTTTGAAAGTTATGGCCGTTACAAAATTGCTTCGCAAATCAGGAACTTGCGTCACAACTTTAGTCGTTGGACACCCTTTGACCAAAAGTTGCGCCGCAACTACCAAAGTTGCGTCGCAATTTTGGTTGCTGGCAGCAAAACACCTAGTTTTTATCACAAAAACGACTCGTACTCAACCCCAACAAATCCCGACACTTTCAAGACCTTAAAAGAGGCTCAAATACACCTTTAGATAGTTTTAAAACCTAACCTATATCCAAAATCAAAAACCCCTCTTTCAAAACCCTAGATCCAAAAGTAAATTCAACAAAACTCAAAGATTTGACCAAGTGTTAAGAGATCTAGTTATCCAAGACATATAACAACATGATTTAAGCATTTAGGGAGTTAAATCACTTACCAAATGTTTCCTTGACTTAAAAATCCAAATTTGAGACAAGAGGAAGAAATGGAGACTTGTTCTTGCAAGATGGAGGAAGGAGGTGATACCCACAAGATGATTATCATTATTATTAGCTATTAAACTTTGTGATACTTGCCTTTTTCTCTTGATCAAAACTGAATGAAGAAGAGGGGGAGGGTTTTGGATCTTGAATCCTAGAGAGAAGGAAGAGAAAAAGAAAGAGTGTAGAGAGAGAGAGAGGAAAGAGAGAAATGAGGAGAGGAGGGAAGGAGGGAAAGGTGGAGGGGGTTTTGTTCCCCCTTGACACTCTCGCATTGGCTCCCAGTTTTTCCCAAGAAATGATTCGTTTAGTTAAAACTTTTCATCTAAGATTCGATAATATATTTTGTTGACGTAATAAAACATATTTTTGAATTACCTTTCTAACGACTATTCACACGCCTATATTTTCATCACAACATTTACTCAGTCCAAGTTGACTCATTTTCACTTTATTAATTCCATAGAATTGACCGGCCCAAATGGCGAGTGTTACACATGGAGTCAATTTTGTTGGATTACAAGAAACGTTTCTTAACGATGTTAATTTGTTTGTGTATCGGAAAATTTGGGGCAATATATATGCAATTTGATTATGCATACTCACTTGCTAATGGTCACTCTGGTGGAATCATTTCTATTTGGAATCCTAATGCTTTTATTAAGAAATGAATTATCTCTCACTAATGTTGTCATTGTTGAGGGGAGCTGGATTGATAATCAAGTCGAGGTGTATATGGTCAACTTGTATGCTCCTCAAGACGAGGACGGTAAACAGAATCTATGGAGGTACATCATTGAGTTCATGGCACAAAATCCTGGTAAGTATATTATTATTGGCGATTTTAACTCGGTTCGAAATGCTAATGAAAGGTTTGGTACTTCCTTTTCTATTATCAATGCAACTGCTTTTAATGAATTCATAGTTAATGGCAATCTTATTGATGTTCCAATGGGAGGTTATAAATTTATGCGTGTTGATAAATCTTGTTCCAAAAGTAGCAAACTTGATAGGTTTTTGTTATCTAATTCTCGCTCTGGTCCAGCTTGGGTTCAATTTCTGCTATTGCTTTGGATCGAATCATTTCTGATCATCACCCGCTACTTTTTACAACATTTAATGCAGATTATGGACCTATACCGTTTAAAGTGTACCATTCTTGGTTTGAAGAGGAAGGTTTTGACAAAGTTGTTAATGAATTTTGGTCCCATGGCTCACCTCGACAGTCATCATCTGCCATTATCAACCTTAAAAACAAGTTGAAAGGCCTCAAAGAAAAGATAAAAGAGTGGAAACATGCTAAAAGAGATAGGAATTTGGAGCTGGAAATCCTTAATAAAGAGCTTCGGAATATTGATGAGATGATCGACAATAGTGGTAACATTACTAACGTTGCTGATATTCGACACAACATCATTGATAATATCCGCAGGGGTGAAAGTAGAAACAAGGAGGACCTTATACAAAAATCTCGTAATAAATGGTGCTTGTAAGGAGATGAAAATACCAAATTTTATCATGGTATTATTAACAAAAAAAAATGGAGACAAATGTCGATGCGGGGTATTAAACATAATGGAAATTGGCTGGAAACTCCTAATGATGTCAAGAATGTTTTAAGAAATCATTTTATAAAAAATTTGCTAAGCATGCCACTGTTCCTATTGGCCGCCCAAGTAACAAGTTTAAAAAGATTTCGTCGGATCACTTAAAAAACTTGGAGGATACAGTGAGTATAGACGAGATCAAAGTAGCAGTTTGGGAATGTGGCAGTGACAAAGCACCAGGCCCGGATGGATTTACATTTGGATTCGTCAAAAGGTATTGGAATATCTTGAAGGATGATTTTTTTCAGGCCATAAAGGAATCCTTTGATAAGGGTGATATTCCTATAGGATGCAATTCGTCTTTCATCACTCTCATTCCTAAGATTGATTCCCCTCTGACTGTTAACGACTTTAGGCCAATTAGTCTCATTGGGGTGATTTATAAAATCATCGCCAAGATTCTTGCTTCCCGTATTGCTCAGTTTATTCATGAACTTATTGACCCAGTTCAATCTGCATTCATCAAAAATCGCCAAATATTGGATGGGCCTTTGGTGTTGAACGAGTTAGTCCATGCTTTCAAAAGGAAGAAGAAGAAAGTCATGATTTTCAAAGTGGATATTTCTAAAGCCTATGACACTCTCAGATGGGAATATCTTATTTCGGTCTTATCTTTCATGGGATTTGGGAGCAAAAGTTTGAAATGGATTACTTCATGTTTACACTCTTCAAGGTCATCCCTTCTTCTTAATGGTAGCCCAACTCTAGAATTCAATCTGGGTCGTGGTCTTTGTCAAGGTGATTCTCTAGCTCCATTTCTTTTCATCCTAGCTATGGAAGGATTTCATGTTGCCATAGAAGATGCTAAAGCTACAAACAAAATAAAAGGAGTGAAGATTGGAGATATTAATTTTTCCCATTTGATTTATGCTGATGATGTTGTGGTCATGGGTGAGTGGTCTCGTGTTAATTTCATTAGTATTATTGATTTATTTAACTGTTTTTATCTAGCTTCAGGTCTCCAAATTAATCTTACAAAATCCAAGTTGTATGGGGTTGGAGTTCCGGATTCTGAGGTCAATCACATGGCTGATATAGCGGGTTGCAAGGGTGAAAACATTCCTTTTATATATCTGGGGATGCCTATTGGGGCGAATATGTGTGGTATTAATTCATGGCAGCCGGTTATTCATAAGTTCAACAAAAGATTGTCTAAATGGAAAGCCAAGCTACTTTCGTTTGGGGGGAGGTCTGTGTTGGTAACTTCAGTTCTTGGTGCTTTACCTACGTATTATCTTTCTTTGTTTTCGATGTCGTCGACTATTTGTCATAAGCTTGAGATGATGAGAGCTAGAATTTTTTGGGGAAATGAGGCAAACATTCATTGGGTAAATTGGAAGTTGGTCCTTGCAAGTAAAGATGACGGTGGTCTTGGATTCGGTAGTCTTCAATCGTTTAACAAGGCTCTCTTATATAAATGGAGATGGAGATTTCACAACTATCCTGACGCTTTTGGGGCAAAAATAATTAGAAATCTATATCCCTCTATAGATTTTACAAGGCACCAAAAATTTACTGATGCTCCCGGGCCATGGCACAAAATAATGAAATTGACAATTGATCTCTACAATGAAGATAAAGTGCCTTTCTCGGTCATTAAAAGAAAAGTTAGCAACGGTGCTGACACCTCCTTTTGGAAAGATATTTGGTTGGATGATTGCTCTCTTGCTACCAAATTCTCGAGACTTTACAGTTTGGAAGTGGACAAAAAATGTTGCTATTAAGGATAGATGGGATGGAAGAAGGCATACATGGAATTGGAGGAGACTTATTCGAGGAGGGGCAAAAGAAGAGCAACTTAATCAACTTTCTGAAAATATTTCCCATGTTACAATAGCTAATTCATTAGACCGATGGACGTGGAATTTCAAGAACATGGATACCTTTTAGGTTAACGGGTTACGTAAGTTCTTAGATAAATCTACTTTGCCTACTCATTACATGGCAACTCGATGGATTAAAAATGTCCCGCGAAAAGTGAACATTCATGTATGGAGATTGTTAAAGGATAGACTACCGACTCGATTCAATATTTGGTTTCGTGGTATCACCGATAACTCTCTTCTTTGCCCTTCATGTTTTAATGGTATTGAGACGAGTGCCCATGTTATGTCGGAATGTATCACTGTCAAGAAAACTTGGACGTCAATTTCCAAATGGTTGGGTTGTGATTTACCCTATCAGTTGCCACATACAGATTTTTTCGATCATATCTACTCTTTAAACATGAACAAGAAAGCGAAGGAGATCATTATCATTATCATATTTACAACCTGGTGGGAGCTTTGGAGAATAAGAAACGAAACTATCTTTCAACCAAATAAAAAACGACACATCATTCCTGTTGACTATATTATTATGTGTTCTTATCAGTGGTACAGCTGCACGTACAAAAACGCGAACATGAAGTGGGATGAATGGCTTAAAAATCCTTGTTTGTTTGTCTAAGGAGCACATGAACGCAGAATCTTATGCTAAATCTTATGCAATTGAAGTGGATGATACGATGATGTATTTTAGAGCTCATAGTTTGTGGAGCACATGTTATCGGTGCCGTGTTGTCTCAGTTTTGTAACGTTTCCTTGAGACTTATTTGGGACTGCATCAAAAACATCACGGGGTGAAAACCAATGGCACGGCCTCCGTTGACGGGCGGGTTTTCTCATGTCTCGATTTATCTATAATCGGCATGAGTTTTTTCCACCCATTTTGCAGTCTTAGCAGTTTAAGTCACGGGAAACATCTAGTCTATGTTAGCGTGTTGTATTTCTAAATTTTTTGTAATTTGGCCTTACGTATAATAACTTACTAACACTAAACAACAAAATAAAAAAAATATATTATGAATCAATCCGTACATCGTACGGGTCATCAAAACTAGTTAAATCTTTAGTTATGGGAACATCTACATCATTACTTACATGGTGCAATGTTGATTCATTGGTATCTTTCACTTTTTCGTATGTTGTTAACATATCAGAAACAAATGGTGGCGCTTCAGTTGTTGTAGCTTGAAATTTGATATTGGAATCAACACCCAAAGGACTTTTAGGAGTTGAGGCCAGTTAATTTCAGATTTTACATTGTTGGTATATATGTAAATAGTTTTATTGTTAGAGGACTATTATTGTAATTATTTGATAGTTAATCTTAACCTAGTCTTATATATAGGCTTTTTGTATTCATTTTACATTTGAAATCAATGAAATAATTTTCACTTTCATATGATATTAGAGCCACCGTTGATCTACAATTCTTTCACTTCAATATTTTCAATCCGCAACGGTTTTGATCCTTTATCGATCAAATCCTCGAAGGTTTCTCGATTGCATTAGTTTCTTCTTTTTTGATCTTTTCTCGATCAAGATCCTTTGATCTTGATCCTTTCTTGATCATTCAATTCTTCCACAATATAAATTTTCCATGTTTCACAAATTTAACAATCCATACATACCGCATAAAGCTTTATAAACGTAAAATAATTTAAAAAAATTTTAAAAAAATGCTAACTACAACCTTAGGAACTTTTGTTAACATGCATAAAAAAAATTGTACATTCCATATCATAAAAACCCTGAATTTTATGATAAAATTATAACTATTGTATCTATATTAATAACAGCCCATAAGGCTTTCGTCATTAGCAAGAACAAAAAAAAAAATATAAGCACTTATTATTCAATTAAGAATAAATATCAATGTTTATTAGTAATTCAAATATCTACAAAACATACATTACCTAGATTTCATATGTGTTACACAAGTCACGCAATCGATGATTCATCCATATTATATATAGAGAGCTTTATACTTAATAACTTCAAATATTTACTAGCACGGTACCCGCGCAATACGGCGGCGGTTGTGGCGACGACGATCTGGTGGTGGCGGCGACTGGTTGTGATAACGGCGACTATTGGTGGTGATGGCGAAGTTGAGTGGTGTAGACGTTGAGTGGTGTAGGTTGATGTTAATGTAATTGATGTAAAAGTGGTAGTGGAGATATTTTAATGATAAAGGTTTTGGGTGTAAATTAGTAAGATAAAGGTTTAGGGTGTGTAAATTAGTTCATTAAGGGCAAATTGGATAATTTCTTATAAGTTTTGAGGTTCATTAAGGGTAGTCTAAACATTTCGCAAGTCCCAATTTACGTAACTTTCAACAAGTAGATGATAATTTTTAATAGGGGATAGAGATGAATATTGTTACACGGCCGGGTGTAAAGGCTCGTTAGTACAGTAACAAAGATAAACAAGATATTATTATCGAATAGTAGAAGCTATGGAACCAAATTAAAGCTTTCATAAGAACATAATGAATTATTAATTAAGAGATAATATCCTTTAAAGTGTTTCAGAAGAAAAAAAATACGAGTAACAAACAAACTAAACGCGGCAAGTATGAAAAGAGTAAATCAAACAATCCAACTGACTGACTATATATATATATGTATCATGTATGTATGTGAAGAAGCAAAATAGATTTATGAAGAACACCAATTTAGTTTAAACTCTACCTTGTAACGTGCCGGTTCAACAAGGCTTTTCCAAGAATCTGTTAGCATTTCCCAATTTCCATTATGAGGGTTTTTTGTTTCAACACCTTGAAGGTAATGAGGCCAAGATCCCTTTCTGGTGTTTTTTTCCATCACTTCCTTTATCATCAGCTTGCACATGTAATTGTTCCCTTCAAACCAACCAATGCTTGCAGATACATACTTGGGATGGCAAATCGAAAAGAATGCATCAAAAAATGGTGAATACTCTGGCAACCTATTCCTTGGACTTGTTTGAACCGATAGATGTTGCAAGTTTGTAGCCGGAAAGGGGAACCTTTTTCTAAGATCATCAAAGTCAATATTCAACGGCACTGCCACATCAAACTTCACCCTAATGTAAATGTTAAAGTTGCTTGATAACATGAGTACTTCCCTCATCTTAACAAAAAACAAACCATCGATGGGACGATCCATGTCCAATTTTACTTTGATTTGCTCAGGAGTGATGGCTGGAAATACGAGACCAGGCATTGTCTCACCATCATAATTAAAAGAACTTAATATTGGAGCAAAAACTTGCACTTTGATAAGCATGGGGCTCAACTTAAACGATAGGGACAATCTCTTCAACGAAAGACATGTGATATCGAAGCTTTCAGAGCTCCAATTTTTTATTTCAAGAGTTAGATTCTGGAGCAAACGAAACTTCAATTTGATCATGTCAAGAAATGCTTCGTCAATAATCACCAGCCCCCGCAATGATAATTCAATCACACTTTCAAACGAATCTTTGATGAATGAGTGAAAGTATTTTTGTGAAAAAGAATAATATTTGAAGCAAGAAAGATTTGTGACACCATAAATTTCCAAGTTATTTACAGATTTGTCTGTTTCAATCATCAATTTGAAAAGATACCGAAGATTTTTAACCTTGATGGTCTTCAAACCCTTGCAACGTGAAAGTTTAACCTCCTCGAGCAAGCTACAAGTAGATAATAAGTTATCAAGTGCCTCTTCACTTATAATCACATATTCCAAGTCAAGTACTCGTAGACACATACAGTTGATCGTGTCAAGGACTGCTTTGTCAAGAAACACCCGATTCAACGATATCTCTGTCACACTTCCTAACGAATCTATGGTGAACGAATCTAAGTATTTTCGATGAAAAGTATAATATTCGAAGCGGGAAAGATTTGGGACATCATAAATTTCCAAATTATCTACATTTCCAAGTGTTAGAATCTTCAATTTGCAAAGATACCGAAGGTTTTTAACCTTGATGGTCTTTAAACCCTTGCAACATGCAAGTTTAACCTCCTCGAGTAAGCTACAAGTAGACAATAAGTTATCAAGTACCTCTTCACTTATGCTCACACGTCCCAAGTCAAGTACTCGTAGAGACACACACTTGACCATAAGATTGCTACCGATACAGAGATTATAATGTATACGAGTTTGTATACTTATTTTCCTTATATTTTCGCTTGAGAATATCTCACCTGGCAATGTATATGGAGCCTCAACATCCCCGTTGACTGTGAGGGAAAGCTCTTTGACACAGGTTCTGGTTGCAACGGGCCTAATCCATTTTTCAGCAAGAGAATCGGACACCTGGTCATTGATGGGGATCAAAAGATCAATCGTTTCAAATGGTATGTTATCCCGCAAATACCTTTGTAGAGTGCGGTCAACCATCATCAATTGAGTCGCTCGTTGTGTTGGGCAAACAGATGATGTTACTTGTTGACGAAACCAGAGGGTAGGAATGGTAGACCAAGCGTGTAGCCATGACTTGGACAAGATAGAGGTGCGGGCGGCTTCTTTTGGCGTCAAATAGGATTGTATAAGGTGCATCAACTCTGGAACATCTTCTAATTGTGGTTTGCGGATTAGCCTGCTTCTTCTATTCCCTAATTCTTCCATCATGTCTGTCGATCACTCTAGGTACGTACAAAAAGAAAAACCCCAAAACTTCCTCTGTTTTTTCATAACTTTAGCATTTATAGTAAAAAAAAACATGATCTACTCAAATCTTATTCCATAATTAATAAATAAATTTCAAGATCTAATACTCGTAATACGTTGAATTAATATAGAAAAGATTCGTCATTTATTTCTTCAAATATGGAAAATCCGTAAGAAATATCTTAATAATTTGGTAAGTAACTAATTAATATTAATATATTAATAATATTAGTCGACCAATACGCAATTTACCAAAATTTTGGCTTTGTCTACCTATTAAAAAAAAAAACAAATATATCATTGGCTTTCACAAAATAAAAAAACATATTAGGAAACTAAAATTTCACAAGTTATTTTTAGGTAAATTTTAATTTCATGATTTTATTTTATTGCAAATACATAGTTGTCTAAAAAAATTATTTTGAGTAACTTTTAATATATACCAATTTAATTATTGTTTCATGATTTTTTATTTTTTTATTTTTTTTGCAGAATTATGAGCTAAAATAACTTTTGTTTCTAAACGAAAATCTCGTTATTTGTAGTTTTACTCGTATGTCGTATGTCAATAAACAGCTATTTGTTACCTTTTTTTTTAATAAAGAATTTCATATTCCAAATCCAATCTATGTTTATATGACTCCGTTTTTCTATCTAGGTAAGCATATTGATAAAAATATGCTATATATACGATTATTCGAAAATGTATTATTTGGAACTTTGATATTGTTTTAATTTGCATTGACATAACATAGAC
>JAOEHQ010047705.1:0-10651 GCA_025447715.1 Asclepias incarnata | reverse complement strand
TTTTTTTGGAATGGGTTTTTATTAAAAAAAAATCAAAAAATAAAAAAAAATCAAAAAATAAAAAATAAAAATAAAAAAAATAAAAATCATACCAAAGAGGGGAGAGAGGGAAGGAAAATATAGGTTCTCATAGTTCTCACCATATTTGTAGTTCTCACGTTAACCCTACCCTATATATATATATATATCATAAAAGAATTAATTGAAAAAGATATCGGGTTGGCGGGTTGATGGGTTGAGAGGTCAAAAATACACAACCCTAACCCGGTTTTTTTTCAGGTCAGGTTTCGGGTTTAATCGAGTATTGACAACCTTACATGACACAATCTCATTCAATATCAATGGTCCGTCAAGAATCAGCCTATATCATTAAGGAAAGCAGACTGAGTATTAGAGATAAGAGGGCTTAATACCTTTTTTAACCCATTTGCCAAAACCTTCGACAACCCTTTGTTGATAATTCCCACCAGATTAATGGGCCTGTAGTCGTAAGGCTTCCCAGGTCTTTAACTTTCAGGATAAGAGTAATGAACGACGAACTACACCCCCGACTAATCTTAATGTTTGTGTATATTTTTAAAATGAGTTGGGTATATTTAATATTTATACGGTTTAGGGAGGGTAAATATGAAATTCACTTTATTCTTTATTTGTGTCTTTTAATAATAGTCTTGGTATTATCATGAGGAGCAGCTTGTGTTCGTTTAATATTAGTTGAGTCAAATATTGATTTGTTCCAATTAACGTTTATAGAGATTGCTTCCGAGTTTATATTATATGCACTGAAATTTAAATTTGTCTACTGATATCATCTATGTAAGTAACTAGATTTAGATCCCGCGTTAAACACGGGTTTGTTCAATAAATTTGTTTTCAGTATATCCGATAAGGTGAAATATTTAACATTTGAGTAAAATGTATTTATTTTTGTAACTAAATTATAAACAATATGTTTTATGACCATTAATTTGCATCCCTTTAGTAGTATTTGATAGTGATTGATATTAATTAATTATATTTTTGGTAGTGGATCATGACATCATGATGACATAAGAAAAACATTGTTAGTCAGCCTAGATGGTAAATTTATCCAAATTGTGAGTGACTATAAAACATTGTCATTTTGTGAGTGACTATAAAACATACGTGTGATTTTTTAATTGTTTCCCACGGAAAATTTATCCAAATTGGATAATTTTGAAAAGTTTGTCCAATTTAAGAAATGTGCTCCTTATTTTGTCCATATAAGGTATTATCTATTTATATAAACTATGTTTGCAGCATAACTAAATTGTCAGAATCGTTATTTGCAACGAATAAAACCAATCAGCAGAAGATTAAAAGTTATCAAATCAAAAACCTTAAAGCTTAGAAGTACAAATATTTTTACCTTCAGTTAAATGTTATTCTATTGTCATCTTGATTTTCTGAAAGACATCCCTCGACCTTTGGTTGCCTCAATTGGTGGGTATTTTTGGGAAAATAAAAGTGGCAATGAGAGCCACGGTTATTTCAACATCTCCCTTGAATCTTTAATCATCTAGTATTTTGAATAGATCCAAAAACATTTAATGTAGACATCAAATATTGATTTTTCGCCAATAAAAATTCCTAAAATTGCCTTCCCACCCCCTCTTCTTCTTTTCTATAAAGCATTCTTTTTTCTTTTTTTCATTTTTTTTCTTTCTATAAAGCATTCTTAGTCCCTAACATTAAAAACTTTCCCATAATAACTTGGCTCATCTACTTCGAATATTGAAATGGAAATCACAAATTTATAAAATTAAAACGCAACTCACAAGTCAAATTAAAACATTAATCACAAGCATACCAAATTGGTGCAAGTGGGTTCCCAAAAAGTGCAATGTGTTTATTTGGAGGGCGACCATGGATCGTATTCCCACTATGTCGGCCCTTATGTCTAGAACTTGTGGTTTTTCAGATCCGTTTTGTGTTCTCTGTGGGGAAGACGTGGAAACAGTGAACCATCTGTTTTGCGGTTGTGGGGTGGCGGCTGTTAGTGTTTGGCGCAGAACGGCGCCATTCTTTGTTTTCACTATCCGCGATCTAGTGGAGTTCCATGAACAGCCGGGGAAAGGAAGAAAAGAGAAAGAGGCAATAAAAGGCATCATCTTCATTAGCTGCTGGGTTATTTGTAAACACAGGAACGACATTAAGTTTGCAAATGGTACCGTCAATGTCAGGACGATCATCCAATCTATCAAGTCACTTGGGTATCTTTGGTTCAAAAATAGAAAGAGGCACAATTGTATCACGTGGTTAGACTGGTGTAATTTCAAATTGTTGTAAATATGTGTATGTTCGTCGCCGGCGATTCGTCGGGGCAAGTGTGAATAAAATTTACCTTTAAAAAAAACAAGCATACCAAATTAAAAACTAAAGAACGGAAAAACATGTTCATCAAATAGAGGCGTCCGTGTAACAAGTAATCACCCTTTAACAAACAAAGAAAAGCAGACACTCTACGAAACTATTTTGTCTCCTAAGAATAAAAATAGCCCTGTCCACTATGACCTAGCTTCTCACTTTAGTAGCACTCTTTGCCATGAGTTAGATATATAATTGTTTTCCTAAGGAGATCGCTCACTTGCGTAATCGCCTACCACTCCGATCGTGGTCATCCACACCTAATGACCTCTGAAGAACAGCCACTACACCATTTTGTCACAGTTCTTTGGTCTTCTTTCGCCTACGTTTTTATCTAAGAATTATATTTGATTTTTTATATGTATTTACTTCGAGATATGTGGATGTTATTGCGTAACAGATTTTGGTTTGATTTGACTTTCAAATCATTTTTTTTTTGTGTATTTCCCATTGAGAATTTGTGGGTTGTGGAATTATGGGTGGTAAAGGCATTTGAATTTGTAGTGTATACACTATTCGTCACGTCCAACTAAGTGTAGAGAAAGAAGTTTTAAGCATCAAATTTGATTCACTCTAATAAGTGCGTCAAAATTTTACCCAAGTTTAATATCGACTAGAGTATTTTTTTACAAGTTACCTTTCAAATAGTTTTTTTAACATTTCAATTTATAAAAACTAGTTAATATAGTAGAAAATAATTTTGAAGATTTTGTATAAAATGAAACTTTTGATATGATGTTTGGTTTTATATGAAAGGAATAAACAGGATTTTATAAAAATTGACGAGATGTTTGATATTACACCAAATTTGACACAAAATGACTAAAAAATAAGTATTGCACCAAATATTTTTCAAATTTGATACCTGTCGTGGTTAGAGATTGTTTTTTATACCAACCTGATGATTTAACATATAAAATAAAAAGACCAAAACCGTAAGTATGTGTGAAAAGTAGACACGATCAATGCAATTATAAAAGTTGACAAAATCATATTATCGTGTAAACCAATTCATATGATTTACTCCAATTGTCATAAAAGTGATCCATGTGGTTGGCTAATTCATTACGCTGAAGCTTAATGTTAAATTATACTTACAATTATTTTATTAGCATGATAAACACTAAAACGGCAAACTACGGATTCAATCTGAACAAACAAAGACATAAAAGGCTGATATGGTGGCAGAAACTACATACGTATAGACTTTATGAATTCTTTTGAGTATCTTAATATTTTTTGAAAGCTTAATACACCGATTCATGCAATGACCACCATAAAAACGTCTATACTTTGAAGTACTCTGTAATTTTTTCAAAAAAGTTAATAATATATTCGCCGATAAAACTAAAGGAGAAGCTAAATACATATCTCAGGCATAAGTTACCTAACAGGAGATGAAAAGAAGATGACAACAAAATAAACAAAAAGACCTGCTATCAGAATCCCAGCATACACCAGACTTTGTGATGTTGATTGCTTTGGGGACTTGTACTTGATCTCACAGCATCTCATTTTTTCCTTCTCATACTCCAGTACATGCTCCACATACCTACATAAACATACATCACCTTCAGAAACCTGGATACTATCCTTATAAAGAAAGGGGTTTTGTATAAACGTACTGCTGTGTGAAAATAGCAGTTTGAAGAATTTCTGTGCTGTTCACGTTTGCATCTTGTAGACGATGATCATACAGTAGAGAAGATAAATCTACAAGCTGTTCTTCAAGACCCTGTTATTTAATCAACAAAAGGTTAAAATTCTTCAGATTCCAAATCAAAATAGGAACTTTACCAATAACTTTTTAACCAATCACTTCAAATTTCTAGCAACATATCTGTGTACAGTTTTCAGAAGTCATGAGCAAAATTACGGTATGGTGAGATAGCGGTGTACATAGATTACGGTATGGGGAGATCAGAAAGGCAAATGGAGATAGAAAAGAAGTAAGAGGTATGACGTTGGAGTCCCACAATAGATATAGAGACCAAAATAGGTTAAATAAATTCCATGTCAGCAAAATAATCTATCACAAAGAGGCTAAAAAATCCACCTCAGTATTTGAACCGGTTCTGCGTCAAAACGACATAGACAAGTCAGTTTTGTAAGCTTGAGTGACTTAAAAAAACGTGACTAGTTGAATACTTTGTTGCTATTTAGTGACTCTAATCTTTTATCCAGCTATATGCAAATATTTAAATATTAAGGCAAAACTTACATCCAAATACTTCTCGAGCTTGTCGACTAGTTCGTGAGGGAATGGTTCAGGCAAGTTTGTTTCCTTTTTGTAGAACTTTTCCAACCACAGTTCTGTGTTTGTCTTATTCTTCTTGCCTTTTACAGGTTCACCGAGAGGGGTTCTCAGATACTCTCCAGCAAAAGCTTGTACAGACTGAAAGAAATTAGAGTAAGTAAGCACACCTTGTGAAAATGCAACTGAAGGGAAGAATATAACAAGAAGATAAATGCAATATTTACCTCTGACATCTCTCGAATCCTATGAAGAGCAGAATCAACGCGAGCATATATTGTGTTTCTCTGTTAGCATGAATAATAATAGGACAAGAAAATTATATGCAAATTATGAACAAATCTAGGGGAGATTAATAAACCAATATCCTGGCATAGCTTGATTTATACTTCTGTGTTTTAAAAGTATCATTCAGGACTGAAAAAATGGTCTTCAAGTTTGTGGGTTTTAAAAAAGGGAAGGATATTCAGAAAATTATGGATATTAATGTGGGTATGGTCCGCTATACTGTTGGGTAACCAAACCTCTAAATCATCAGTTGGTGAAGGTAAATATTGCCTTAGTGCATCTTGAAATCTACCAAGGTAACCCTTTGAATTAGAGGTTTTGAAAGGGGTCACATTTTAGTTTGGGACAGGTCCAGTTGGGTTCACCCACAAACACTTTTTGTTCATTCCAATTAATACTTTGATAAAAGTTAATACATTAATAATGACTGCAAAACCAATATTATAACAATAATAATCTAAATCTTTGTCACAGATGGTTTATCAGGTCATATGGATTAAAAATAGACTTTGGGTGACATTAGACCTGTCACCCTTTTAGCTCGACTCTTTTTTAGGTCGACCCATTTGACATAAAATACAACCTAAGTTGATTGTCCACATGTAAATGACTCGAAATTGACAAATCTAATCGACTAATTTGAAGGCACAACGGGCACGGGAAAAGAATTGTCTTACCAATGCAACATCCTGAAGCAATTGACTGACCCGAGAAGCATTAGAAAATGGTCCAAACGGATGACAACCAGCTGCCAAGAGCCAATTAACAACCGGTCTTTCATGAATATGAGAAACTTTTTCATATGGTGCACTTAATCCACCCACAACAGAAGCTAGTCCAGCCACTATATGGCGCTGCGCTTGCGATGGAACAACATGCCTTCTCTCCATCTCCGAGACATAACTGTATAACAAAAACCAAATAATCAAGTAAAATTCAGTATTTCCATAACCAGAAAATGAAACATGTTACAAGTTAACAATGGTTGCCATCTATCCCAACCTCAAAGGTATCTTGTCACTTTGATGTTGAAGTACAATAACAACATCGTTGCTTGTCCACAGAAGGCTTTCATCATCCATCATAAGGTGTGGATCTACATCAGCTAATGATAGAACAAAACTGCAAAAGAGGCCCATTATCTTATTTATTATTTATCTTTGTTTAGCCTAAAAGATCCAACAAGCGTACAATTACTCACACAGGAACAACTCTTGTTCCGTAAGTACGATGCAGGTCCCCTTGTTTCTTTTGAACTGTCTTAGCTCTCTTCCTTCGAGATTTAGGTTTAGGAGCCCAAATAGGTTTATGCTTTAAAATTGAATCACTTACACCATCTGTCTCATCCATCCAGTGCTGTGGAAAATACCACCACAGTCAGTGTACAAGTGTGACTTCAAATATAGAAATTAAAGACACAAGCGAAGAAGTAGAGGTGGCAAAATGGGCGGGACGGTTTTGGGTCAATAACAAAGCAACATTTTAAGCGCAAAACTGACTACGGAAATATATTATTTCAACAACAATCTATTTTTTATTTACTAAACTGATTTACAAGGTTTTATGCGATAAACTTACACTTTAAGAGACTTTCGATCCCTCCCCTATTAGCTATTTATTTATTTACTCATTAGACACGATAGAGATAAAACAGGTCGAAATTGAGCCACCTCTAGCAAAACCAATAGAATGTATAACATAAGGATGTTGGATAAACAACAGTCATTGTGAGAACCAAAAGCATATAAGCGTAAAGTCAAACCAACCTGACGGATAAAATATTTATCAGAAAGGGATGGCTCAGAGACCTCAAGCAAACCAGCTGCTAGTACATCTGCAGATCGTTCCATTTCCTATCATAGAAACTTATGTTAAAAGGAAGTAGATTGTAAAGAAAAGTACTTGAAGTACGGAGATGTAAAGATAATGTCATGGGAGTAGAGCAGGACCTCTTTAAGGATTGCCCCATCAAGATACGTTTTTGTATGCACGTGGAAACGTCCGTCTTTTTTTGTTTCTTGGAGGGAATGACCACGCATAGCTTTTGAAACAGCGATTGCCAATTTCTCATGAAGATGTAATGAATGTGAACCACCAACAATCACTACATCTTCTCCTTTGTGTACCATCTTCCTAACCTGAAAAGAATGAGACACAAATTCACTAGATGACTATCCTTTTTAAGTCACTGGAAAAAAGAAAGAAGCAAATAGAAGCTCCCAGGGGAGAAATGCACCTCGGACTCGATGGCTTCAATGTCTATACTGTAGTTCTTGCCCTTCTCCATGATATTATAACGGTTATGATTTTGTAGCACAATTATTGGTATAAGCAACCTTGTTGCAAGATCTACAGTTTCAAACCTGAATCCCACACGTACAATTACAACATATAATCATTATAAAACCACAATTTGGGAAAACATCAACTACCATCTAGCCAGTATATCCCCCAAAGGAGGATAAACAGAGGGAAGATAAACAAGAAACGAGTAGAAGCCTATTTATATCTTGAAGTAATACTAAACAATCTGTCACAAAACTTAACAACATATAACTAGCATCAACAAACCTGACATCTGGAGCAATAACATGTTGAACTGTGATGCCAATCAAGGCAGAAAATTGACCAACAAAGTTGTCATGAGTGGTAGCATGTTCATTGGCAGCTATCGAGCTTTTAGGAAACATCGCATTCCGTAAGCGCGGAAGGGTCTTTGAGCTAACACTTCCTTCTTCGGTTTCAATTTTTCCGTATGTACACGGGCCTGCTGAGATGTCAATTACGACAAACCTGGCACCATTTGGAATCAGATAAAAACGCGAAAATCAGTTCAACTTGAAAGCATTTATGCAAAAAAATAACCAGAGTTTCAAATCAAGATAGTTACTGACAGTGAAGAAAACAGAAACAAACTAAGTTTCCAGAGTACCTGCCAGAGCCAAGCCATACTTGAGATGCCCCACCCCCATTATAATGATAACGATAAATGTAACCTCCTTCTTGCTGCTTAATATCTTCTTCAGTTAACTGATTCGGTTTTGTATACATTAAACTATCAAGATTGATATCCTTATTCCTAGGATCCATTCTAACCTGTATAACAATAACTAAGTAAGAAATATAACCCATTAACAGTTAGTAGATAATAAGAGAAAATGAGAGATATTACAGCTTACTTTATCAAAATTCACAACAAATATTGTTGTTGGCATAGGTCTGTCAGCCTCTTCAGCATTATATTTCATATTCTCATAGTCAAACAAGTAGGAATAAAGCTTCTGAAACTCTGGCTCCACAACTGAGGCATCTACGTCAAATGCTGGAACTTCCCTTCCAAAATCAGCCTACCAGTTACAGATATTAAGAATAAATTGATATCAACCTATATAAACATACGAGTCACTTGTCAAAGTCCAAATCTATAAACAACTGCAGTCACCTCTCTGGCGGTTCCAGCAGGAACCATGGCTCCTTTCAGAGCCTTTTCGAGTGCTATCAGTTCTGGCTGCGCCGCCTGTAGTATATTACAAGTTTACAAATACTCAAAAAGGGCTGCCGTGAAAATAAATGAAAAATAAATTTTATAAAGGTTGTCAGATGTACAAGCATGAAAATTCATTGATAAAATTACATAACTTTGCAAGGTAAAGCAAGCATGGGTAGAAAGAACTTACCGGAAATGCATTAAATACCATGTGATGCTCAATGTCAAGGGGTTCGCCAGTCTCTAAACACGAGGGCCTGTGAGATGGAAAACCCACTCGCAGAAACTCTTCCAGTTTTTGCGAATCCATTTTGTATCTATAACCCCCATCTCCACTGAAACCAATCAGAACCACGTTTACTTCAAGTGGAACTTGGAAGGGAACCTGCATTGAAATTTCATCACAAAGTATATCAGCATACAACCATACATCTGCTTATTAATAATATAGCTCACAGATAAAATACTATACAAAGGAATTCATTAGCATACATAAATGCCCATAGATCATTGAGATTCTAAAGTAGCGACTTTCACAGTTTCATCAACCCCAACTCGAGTTTAGCCAGATGAAACTTCCATCTACAGCAACTGCATTGTGTAATGGAACTAGTTGAGTACTAGCCAAGTGTCCCAAATACCCTCCACAATATAGTTAGTATGTAAAACTAAAGCAATTCCCGAGACCAATAATAAGTCTACTTATTGTGATAACAATTCATTTGCAAAAATGATACTGTTATGGTCCATGTGAGACATCCGCCTTATCATGATGATAAAACCTTGCACTTGTATGTTTGATGAACTCATTGTTAACTTTTGGTTCTTTACAAACTTCACATTAAGCACGAATTGACCATACTTCTATCGTTCTGTATTACTATGTAAAACTAAATTTATACTGAAGATGGACTTTAACTAACTTACCTCAAAAATGAATGGGAAAAAAGATTAACGTTTAAACATAAGCACACCTAACAAATCGATAAATACCTGATAATTAGAAACAGCGTCATATATGCATGCAGTAAGATGTTAGCTATATTCATAAGCTTCAACTCAACATGCTCATATATATAAAAACTCGATTCAAACTATCTTAATGAAATTAACAAAAATTACAACTATGAGAATTACATATAGTGTAACCTAGTTAATCCAGGTACGGGGTGACAATCACCAGCAGAGATCCAAGGTGAATACCAGCAGAAGGTAACTTTGGGAATAGTTGGTGGATTTGTGCAAGACGGTTTAAGATTTTAATGATCGAATCTCTTTGAATCGTGTAGGATCACTTTCCATAAACAAACATTTGGACCTTATATTACACAAATTTTGTTGGATAAAACAAAGAGTGCTGAATTCGTTCTTGTTATCAGTATTTATATAAATGGTTACGGAGTTATAGCTTGATCACTAATAAGCTTAGCTGTTGATCATCCTAATTGAGTAACTACCTCACAAAGGGGGGCGCCGCCCTCTTGACCTGCTTGTTAAGTCAGTGACTTATACAGGTTTACACTCCGTACTTAAACAGGTCTAAATCTCTCAATCACGCTAAATTCGCTAACACCAATATGGTCACGTTTCCGAGTATGGACAGCCTATGTGGACCGGTTATCAACGCTTTACGGATATACGGTTTAACTTAAATAGATTGTACTCGAAATCATGATAAAATAAAATAAAATTAGTTAGGATAAATAAATTCAGCTATTAGGAAATACAAAATCCAGTACATAAAAATTACCGTGAGTAAGATAATATTACCTCGGCACGAGAATGAAGCATAGTACGAACATCAGATCGAATACTTTCTTTAACATCTTGAAAAGCGCTGTGATGCCATTGTGGATGACCTGGATCTCTTTTGTATGCCTGTGCCTGTGATTCTGCTTTTCTTACTATAAAACCAACAAAAATTATATATATTATTATTATAGATATAGATATTTTATCAATTGATGTCATTTTTTATACATAAAATCCCCCCCTTTTTTTTTCCCTTCTTAAAAACCTAATTTTGTTTATGTGAGGTTTTTATTTTGAGGTTCTTCTGGCCGGAGCTGGTGAAGTCTCGCACAGTGTGTATGGTGTGTGTGATTTTGAATTTACCAAACTACCCTTGTATTTCCTTAAGTAAGGGGGTGTTTGGGATAGCTTATTTTATAGGCTTATTAGCTTATTTGCTTATGAAAGTAAGATAAGCTCTTTTTAAGTGTTTGGGTAAGCTT
>JAOEHQ010047704.1:0-10652 GCA_025447715.1 Asclepias incarnata | reverse complement strand
AAAATCGAGCCTTATGATTGGTTAATAAGCTATTAGGTCAGTTGTCTTATAGTATATATAAAGATAAAGATAAAGATAAAGATATCTAGTCAATTACTTTGGGCTAGTACCTTTTGGGCTATATACTTAAAATAAATAAAGCCGAGAAATAAAAAAAAGCATTTGATCCATTTAGTTAATCTGACATAAGTCACATAACACCCAACGGCAAAAACAAGTAAATTACTAAATTAAATACCTTATAGTTATACCTCTCTCTCCCAATTTAGATAACCATCCCGAGTTTAAGAAATAGTATAAATATTCCTTTTTAGGTGACTAAAAACAGCTACCTCTAAAAGTATTAGATATAATTACTTTGAAAATGACAATTCTAATTGTGTTATAGAATAAAGAATATGGAGAGAAGAAAATTGTCTTATTCATTAACAATAAGGAGATATATATATATATATATATAGACTTGTTTGGAGTAGGCTCCAAGTTATTAGTATAATAGGAAACTGACGACGGTTCGCTTTTCTTCTTTTTGTTTTTTCTCAGTCGTCAAGGGGTTGGGTCTTCATTGAGATTCGGCAAAATAGTATCAAAATCATCATTGCTACCTGAATGATATTACCAACCCATCATTAGATGGAGTGGTACCGCCACCATGTGACTACATGGGCCCACAGATGAAGGTTATATTGTCACAGGTTCAAACATTGCCAAAGGGAAATGGAGAAACTATATCTTGTGATCCATGTGTGAGAATGGTGAGTCACCGGGCATGAGTTCTATGCGGTGTGTGCTCTGGGTACCAAGACGGTACATGAGACCAGAGGATTCACACTCATTTACCCTTTTTTTTATCTGAATGATAATTGCCCGATTCCGACGACTTTCTTCGTTTGTCAGAATAACTCTTAGCTTCTTCACCCAAAACAGACGGTTGTTCTAACCATTTGTCATGAACTCTGACAACCTCATGCTTGAACATGACCAAAAGGTCTCTTATGTTTATTTTGGTAATTAGATATGGCATTTTTCATCACGTCCACATCGTTGCACCCACTCTCCTTATAAATATAAATTAATACAAGTATATAAATATTAACAACTAACAAAATCAAAATTAATAAATAAAGCCCAGAAAAAAGGCTAAAAACCAATGAAAAAAAAAAAAGAAGTATTTGATCCGCATCTAGTTAGTCTGAAAAAACACCACCACCCAGTGGCCGGCCAATACTAGACAGACTGTCAGTCTGACACCTTATACTTTACAACGAGTCAACGACTAAGGGCTTCAAGGGCAAGGTTAAGGTAGACGATACATTATATACTTCCTTGTCCCAATTTAAATAACCACCCTAAAGTTTGAAATAAGTATATTTATTTCTTTTTTGCTTGCGGGTGACTAGATGAACATTTCAAATAAAACGGAAGGAAGGATTAGTGTTGGTAATCCGATCGGTTTTGGCAGTTATTTCAAGTTGTTGGATCGACTCTTACCCACACATTTCCAGTCTAATATTTCTATAAGGAACTATATGAGGGACCAGCATATCTTAGATCCAAATTTCAATTAACATTGACAATGACCAGTTGTTTTAACCACCAAGTGTTAGAAGTAACTTGAACACAAGAAGCAAGGATTATTTGAACTTTAACTCCCATTAAACCAACTAAACATCTCTTCAAATCAGTACATCAACATGCTCAAAAAAAGAAAAATACCACTACATCTCAAATCTATTGGAGGGCAACTCCGTTAGCCACCATAGTCTCATATCGACTGATCACTGAAACCCTAATAACCAACAGAATTAAAAGGGAAAAAAAAAGGCTCAAAAAGAGTCACCGAAAAAAAAACAGCTTTTTACCCTGAACTTTGAGCTATATATATGTTACAAATCAAATCCTTGGTTTCAAAGGATTGTTTCACCTACCTACAGATGCTCAATGCCTCAATTTCTCATTTAACCAGCCATCATTTCTCTGCTAATTGCCTGCAAGAAACCGTACACGACTGCACTGTTTCAATTTCACCACTGCGTCTTGAGTGTTTCCACGGACCAGATCAATATAAGTTGCAGTAAGAACAACATCGGGGTTGTTTGGTAAAATCGACAATGCAACCGAGACAGCTTCCTGTGCCCTCCCAATGTCACCTTCAGCTGCTGCCATGGCAGCCATGTCTGCCAACAGGACCCCACGAGCCTCTTCAGGCTTGAGAAAATTAGAGCCAAAGCTGCCCTGTGGCAGCGATTGATTAATGGAAGGGGTATTCTTGGAATTTGGCTCCTCCAAATCCACGGCTTTCCTCATTTGCCAGATGTCACAATCCTCTTGGCTATAGGGTAATTCGGTTATATTTTGCCCTGAAATATAACTGGACAAATGCTCAGAAGCTTGCTTAGGTTGGTTCAAAAGACAATAAGCTTCAGCTGCATACACATTTCCCAGAAAAACGTAAACTCTAGAACATTCAGGAAGTCTCAAGAGACACCTAGCAGCAGCTAATGCCTTCACTGCATTCCCCAGTTCCAAGTAAACAAACGCCAGGTCAGCAAGTACAGCTTGCAAGATCATCTGATTCTCTTTTCCACAAAGACCCTCGTATTCATTAATTGAGCTCTGCAGCAACGCACTATTCCCCACCTTTGACTCTTTGACTTCCCCATTTGAATTCACCTGACCAGGACCCTGACCTTGACCCTGAACCACTTTTATATTTGAACCAAGAGGGATTGACTCGTCAGGACAGTCCAACAAGTGTAATGCATTCAGCAGACAACTTTTAGCAAAGGTCAGTGAAAGATTCGGCTCGACTTGTACCACGCTTCTTGAATTCCAGCACTCTATAATAAGTTGTCTCCATTTTCCCCCGCCAATAACATTAACATTTATATCCGCTTTCTTTTCAGAAAACATTATACAGCACTCGGCAATCCGAAGCCACAAAAGAGGCCGCTTGAAGAAAACTGAACCCGCCTGTTGAAAACATCGAACTGCGAGTAACGGTTTCCCGCTAGCCATATAAACTAACCCACAGTTGTATGCAAAGAGGACAGATTTGTCCTGCGAGTAACTCAATAGTTTCATAGGTTTTTCTTTCCTTTGTTGAGAGCCGCTACTGAGTGCCTTTGAGAAAAAGACAGCAGATGTCTGGTATTTTCCAAGTTGATAATAAATGCATCCAAGATTGTTGTAATACAGAGCGGAAGTTCCATTCTCGGTTTGACTGACTGACGCCATTAAAAGCTTTATTGCCTTTCTGTGATTATTTCTAGCATACTCTAGTTGTGATTTTAGGAACAATGCAAGTGAATAATCTTTTCCACGAGCTATGTTCATGGCCAATTTGACCTCACGTTTGGCTGCTTTGAGATTTCTTGTAAGGATCAGAATCCAAACTTTGTATAAATGCACTTTCAGCCTTAAATCGGATGTTGTAATGAAAGAGTCATCAGATTGTGTTCTTGTGAGATCATTTGAGGGCCTCGTGAGGTTTTGGGCCCCACTCACATCAAGGGTTGACATTAAAGATTCATACAGTGTTTCCTCGGAGAGAGTTCGCGATAAAGGACTTTCGGGACCGTTTGCATTAACAGTTGAATCAGAGGTGATTGGATCCGATATCATCACGTTGCTGGGTGTTGACATGGATTTCGTCACAAGGTTTGTAAACTGTTGTTGCTGGGCAAAGTTTCCGGAGTCACCCTGAATGCCACCTAAGCTATTGCCACCCACTCTTTCCAAGTAATTGATCACCTCCTGCGATAAAGACATGACAGTTTTTTTTTCCAAATTATCCAGCCGAAAGTTAAAATCAAACCTAGAAGTGTTGATACAATTACATTTAGCAACAATAGTTCCCAGTATATATATACAATACTAAAATTGAATAACACCATTGAAATCTTACAACAAAACTGAATATTAACCCCTAAGCCTTTATATGCCAAAACAAAGATAAATTTCATATATTTAAATGTACATTAGCCTAGGTAAAATTATATTCGTTTTATGTTCTACCTTATACAATCAAAAGGTATGCTTTAGCATAAGTGTATATTAACAATTTGTTCAACGATATAGATGTAAGGGACTTAATTAGGTGGTAAAATATAGTGTGCTAGGTTAAGCAGGTTTTAAGCTAGAAAGCATTGTTCAGAAAGTACTTGATTTATTCACTTGTAATTTATTAAAAGTAACGTGTAACATACTAACATATGTGCTTATTTTCTTATACTTAACTTGATGGCAGCAGTCTATAAGACAATTTATTTCCGGTTTCTAGATGATCTTAGTAGCATCCTAAAAACCACAATTACAAATATAAGTAGGAAAAGGATTCATGTAATGAGCATCAAAAAACGACCCATTTTCTAGTCCCTATCAAAAATAAGAAACTTACTCCAGCTCTTGAAGCCTGGTGGCATACAAAAGAAACATCCAGTAACAAAAGGCATACATGACGTGCCACCCTCTGTAGAACAAAAGTGAACTGATGAGCAAACTCAAATCAAATCGAGGATAATTATTGAAAATTACTCCATTACCTCGTCTAATGGTTCGATATTTTGATATAATCTCTCCAAAATGGAGGAACACTTCTCATATTCATGGAGATGGTAGAGGATGACTGCCTAACAAAGACACAATATGGCAGAAGATCAGATGATATAATCATGGTAACACGAATATAACAGAATGCATGAAAACTTTGGGAGCAACAAAAAAACATATTGACGTACTATGTTAAACATTGTCACAGAAGTATCAAAATCATCAGCTGAAACACCCTGGGCGTTATTGATGGTAGAGGCTAAATTGGCTGCAACACTATTTCCCTTGTTTCCCACAGATTTGATCCTGTTGTTCAATGCCTCTGCATTTTCTCCAGATGAATGAGCAAGCCTCTCACTTCGTTTCTAAACCAAATGAAAAAAAAAGTCAGAAACTTTATAACAAAAAAAATAATTCTATAGAAATATAAGAATCGTAAATAACTGCATAACAAAAAAAAGAAGCAATTCAACATTCAAATCATTTATTTGTCCCCTATTTGTTTTGCTGATAAGATCATTGATGATTTTATAGGCGCCTCAGGCATTTATAATGAAAACATCTACTATGTTTATAGTGCCTATTGGTCAGAATGTCAATTGGCGTGCATGCGCTTATGAATCAACCACATGATTTAGGGCCTGTATAATCTCTTCCCGTAACTTGATCTTATAACATGCGTAACAAAAGTAGATGCTGACAAATGTTGTACTTCATAAAACAAATGGGCCTCGAAATTTCTTGGAGTGTGATCTAATAATCTATAATAAAACCTCACTGACATAAGACATTCTATACAGAATCACAGGTTAACCAGAACTTATGTGGTCAGGCAAAGAAAAGAAAACTTAGAAAATAATAAAGAGACAACAAAAAATTTACAAATCCAGACAGCAAGTAAATTGGGTAGGAGGGAAAAAGGTACAGACTTTAGTGAGTGAGCGTGGGGGCAGGTAGGTGGGGTTGGGGTGAGGTATTAAATGTTACAGTTCTTACTATTATCTGCATTGTAAGAGAATCCATCCCCCATCAAATGGCGTTTCAGGTTTATACTCCCTCCATCCCAAAATCAAAGTCCATCTTACCATTTTAGTTTACTAAAACTGGACAGATAATTTTGATGAAGTTGAATAATATCCCCAGTTGAAAATAGTATCAAAAAATTCAACGCATCAGATAAATAGTGAGTATAAATCTGTTGCAATAAATGCATGTTTCTTTGCTGAGTTTTTGTATGGGAGATAAATATTTGGGGACAAAGGCAGTAATATGAAAGCCTAAGACAAAGTCCGTAAATTTGACATTTCTTCACAAAAACATAGGGTACAACAAGGTGCGTCATCCTTCACAAGGTTGCAAGAAAGAAGAGCGGAAAATTCTTGAGTAACTTATAATAAGTATATATTTGCAAAATGAGATCAGCAATCCTAATAAAACAAAACTAATTACACTAAAAATCAAAACCAGGAGGATCATAACCTAAGATAGTTAACTCTTCAGGAAAGACACTTTAAAGAAGATTTTATTCTGAGAAAGAACACAAACAGCACACAAACAAAGTTAAAAACTGTGTTTACAGCCAGAAAATCTCAAGATATCCGCATTTTTCAGGTAGCAACCTAGTGATTCTGCAACTCTGAACCACTGCATCTTTCCATTCATTGATGCAGATATCAGATTATAGCCAATAATTGCCTAATTCTCCTAGATCCTGCTTATTTTTTAATTACTCCATCAGCCAAGATCAAAATCAATATACTATCTAAGCAGTTCTCATGGCATGTCCTATGCATACTACATGCATTATCAGTTAGCATTTAGCTCTAAAAAACAATGTGGTCAAGTAGAGCATGTAGAACAGTAGCAAGACACTGGTTTTGGTTCTACATATTTGTCATAGTTTACTTTCCACTTTATGTATGTTCTGGTATTGATAGAGCAAAGACACCCTAGAAGCAGAACATAACTATGGAACAATGAAGTTTTGTTTTATGAGAGAAAGATCAGAATTAGAACCATTTCAACCACTTGATCCACTTGATTCCTACAAAACCACCGAAGATTTTTCTGCCTTTTGGTGGCATAACATGCTACCACATCACAACTATAGTTTTTTCCTTGTTTCCTATCCTTCCATCAATAAACTACCTACTCCTGTTCCCAGCAGGGCACTTCCCATAGAAAAGTCTATTGAAGAACTGTAAAAACGAAGTAGTGTTCTACAGCACCAATCTCGAAAATGACAGCATTAAACATACCTTAAGATTATCAAGTGCTTCCAAAAATCTCTTAGGATTTGAAAATCCATCTTGGAAGTTCTCCACAATAGCAATGTTATGAAGAATCTACACATAAAAGTGCAATGCATAGAAAGGGAATTTCCATAAGAATTCAACAAGTAAGAATTTAGGACAGAAAACAAACCAGTAACAAAACCCTTCTGCTAACATCACAAAACATTTATATCGCCTTAAGAAATAAGCTAATGTTGAACCATGCTTTGGGATCCATCTTTAATCATACAGAATAGCGAAACACTTGAGGTTAGAAGTGATCTGTGTTGCAAGGGACAACACTTGACAGCTTTTCAATCTATTCTATCAGATCCCTTACCATGGTGAGCAGGAAAACAATATACAGGTCATGTTAATGACTGGTGCAGGTGTAACCTGACTAGAATGTCACAAATCAATGGCAGCCTGAACTCAACCGAAAAACTGTAGTTACCATACTGATACGGTGATACCCCCTTTTTAATACAAAGATATGGCCCGACACGCCCCTATTCATTACCATACCGATAAACCCTTTACAGAATGTTAGTGAGTTACTATTATAACCTTGCTGAATTAAGCCACAATATGTTCTATGCACATTTAGATGAATCGAAGTCAACTCCAAACAACGACAAACATAAGAGCACCAGGAGAATTGGGCCTTTCATCCTATAGAGATCTATAGTAATAGATGAATGATTTCTACACTAGAGACTTGGCTGTTACTATCTACTAATATTTTGAGAGTAAAGAAAGAAGTTGCAATCTTTTTGAGACTGATGACTAAGATGAAATGCACAGGTTAACTAAATGGTTAACTTGCTAAATGCAATAACAAAAGCATCAGCCAAGAAATGAGAACATTTCAAGAGCTAAACATAACAGATCTCAGCGAGAAAAACTCCAACCCTACTAACTACCACAATGCTCTATACCAAGCACATCGATCTAGGGAGAAACTTCAACTTAATACATTTACATGAGTTGAAAAGGAGCTCAAAATTGTGGTCTGCTTATAGTTATGAGTTTCAATGTAATAGCTTAAAGTTCTTTTAATACTTTGGACGTAAAAAATGATTCAAAATTCTGAGAGTAAAACAACGCACTTGCAGCCATAGTACATGTATTGAGCACAGCGCATCCAATTAGGGTTTCCATTTCTGCTAAGATCCTACTATTGCAGTATTGCCAGTATTCTTGGCATGCCCATTAAGTTACTCTAGAGTACCCAGCAAAGCATAACCCTGTAACCGTAACTGTAACTATACGCCTCAAAAGTATTCATTAGTCCACACTAACAACTTTGTTAGAATTCTAGTTAGTTATACACAACCTCGCATATAACATTCCCAGTCTAATACCCTTCCTATGAATTACTCACGGCCTATTCCACAAGACCACAACTGAATCATCTTTGAACACCAACACATCAAATGTAGTTACTAGTCACCATTACTAAAAAATGTTGTACTTTGAGTTTATAAAGACAAGAAAAATTGTCATAAAAGATAGTTTATCATCGCATTGTTTACCTCAATACTTATAATCATTTATATAAGGATTTTTGGGGAAATGTCACTTAAACAGGAGCTTCTCACAAGAAGTTTTTTAAGAATCAAATTGGTGGAGAAACACGAAACCAATATGCTATCAAAAGACTCGGATTAGAGGTACATTTGTAACGAACAAGGGGAAAATCAAGTCTTGAAGTAGCTTACAATGTGATAATCTTAAAACATTTCTTCCACAAAACTTCTCAATAATCAACCTCAAATAACAAAAACCATAACAAGCTAGATCACGGTCTTAGAATGGAAAGGATCAAATGTTGGGCATAGATGATTAGACGGTAAGGTCATACATACAAGCCATGTTTTTCATCATGAACTTTTAGAGACATTTATAGTAAACATGGTCTTAGGAAAGAGAAGAGCTAAAAACTACACAATGAAGCTAGACACTCTAATTACTTCTCTGAGAGCTTTTATAACAAATGGAATAGAATTGTGATTATCAATGAAAAGTCTCGTTATTGATTCTTCAAATATAATTCAGCTAAGGTAAGAGTGGATTCCCCCCAGAAAGGATAGAATGAGGGAGCTAATATGATACGGAAAGATACGACAACATGCATACAGAGAAGTGCAACTGGTTGACATTAAAAGATGGCACACAGCTTATTAGAATTATAAATGTGAAAGCAAAATACAGAAACATAAGCTGGTCAAAACAGAAATGAAGAAAGCAGTTCCCTTTTAATTGATACCATTAATAAGTCAGTGGGAGATCAACGAAACTCCAAAAAAACTAGAATAGTGTAAATGAAATACTACTTAAACAAAGCAATTGCAATCAACATCTTCAGAGTAATACATCTAGCTCGAACTAGCAGACCTCTCTACATGATTATTCTCAAGGTACATAAAAATCCGTTCAAGATAATACCTCAGTCGTGAAATGCAGTAACAAAATACGAATCATATTCGATGCAAATCACATATTACAATCAATCCATCACATTTTAACACATTTTGCGAACTTAACCCTACAATCTACAAATAATTTTAAAAAACACAACTTGATACACTCTTACAAATATAAGTTCAAACTACAAACACACAGTAAAATCACACATACACACACATATATATACATATACATATGGAGATAGATGAAAAGTGAAATTTAACCTTAGGATCGTCGGCTTTTTTGTCGAGGATCTGATTCAAAAGCTTAAGACAATCTGCATACTTTCCTAACTGAAACATCACATAGGCTTCTTTGGCTAGGGTTTGCGTTTCAGTTATCAAATCCACATCATCCGATATCGATACATCCATCATCATCATCTTACTATTGCTACTACTGTTGTTGTTATTACTGTTCGCCGTTACCGATTCCATTATTTCCCCCAATCAATTAGATCCAATTCAATTCAAATTCAAATTATATAGATAAAGATACAGATACAGATGTATGTATATGTATATATATAGAGATATAGAGATAGAGATGGAGATATAAAACCCTAATTTTGTTGAATTGATGATGGTTTGAAGGATTTATTGATTTATTTAGAAAAGCATTATTATTATAAAATAAAATAAAAAAGCTAATTAAGATTTAAAAAACTTGTAGATATAGATATAGTGAAGTGATGATTTTTTGGGGGCGGGGATGGGGGATTTACAATTTTACACTATGCACCCACATAAGCTCCCTCGACTAAAAGAATTAATTTTTATCTTTTTAACTTGAAAAAGACATTATTGTCTTTGTAATACACGGTATGTTAATGTTTGATAATATTATATTTTGAAAATTATAAAGTAGAGATGTTGAAATATTATGAAGAAATCATTTTTATATCTTTTTTTTTTAGTATTGCAAGGTTAGAAGTCATCATAATCAGCTGATTAGTATTATGGTTGGATATCTTTTTATATTAACGGTGTAAAACTAAATAGAAATAACACATATTCATTATAACATGTGTGATGCGATAAAAGTTCTATAGATGAGGTCGTAAATTTGATAACAAAATAATTATGTTTTCTATATGTTTAGTATTCATATATAAACCATATAATTAATTCATGTTATAATCAAGAGTGACCAATGTAATTGAAAAAAAACATAGACACATATAATAATTAAAAGAAAGATTAAATCTTGCTTATTTAGGCCGGTCCCTAAAGGCCATTCTTACG
This sequence comes from Asclepias incarnata, assembly GCA_025447715.1. Taxonomy (NCBI): domain Eukaryota; kingdom Viridiplantae; phylum Streptophyta; class Magnoliopsida; order Gentianales; family Apocynaceae; genus Asclepias; species Asclepias incarnata. The sequence goes on along the minus strand of JAOEHQ010047704.1, from coordinate 115 downwards.
CTCGTCGTGATTCATGTCTTCCTCGTCGTGATAGGGAGCTTCATAAGTCGTCATCGTCATCGCCCGTCTTGTTTTGGAAACTGATCGACGAGAGATGGTGGGCCAAAGGCAGCTA
>JAOEHQ010047703.1:0-10653 GCA_025447715.1 Asclepias incarnata | reverse complement strand
AGGATTTCAGTTAATCGTCAATTATCATATCAGAATGATAGATGATCAGTGACGGTCACATTAACGTGGTTCCAACAAAACATGCGCATGAGATAAAAACTTGTATGAATAAACACAAGTGGACAAAGACTATGGATAGTCAAGCTAGCGGGAAATTGATTGGATGTAAATTGACATACAAGGAGAAGAGATCGACTTGGAAAAAACATTTACAGTGACAATCAATGAAGTATGAACTTCTGAAAGAAAATGTATACCTTGGAAATTAAATATGTGAATGAATTTGAAAGTCACTGTAAAGAGAGTTGATCCAAATGATAAAATGATAGATTTTATGGTAACAGGGTTAAAAAGAAAAGTAATTCCCAATATCGTTTTCTATAACTTATGGGTCCTAATACTGTCTTCGATGGTGTATGGGATGTTGCCTGATGAAAAAGGTGTTCAAGAATCAAGATTATTATGTTGATGAGTGTTTGACAAGGAAATTACCAAGGTCTAAGCTCAAGGACTGTAAAGGATTTGCGGTATTAGAAATAGACTTAGTTATACAAATCTGTCAATAAGGTGGAATTGTAAGAACTATTAATCAATCTTGTATTTGTAATAGGATTATTTTATTTTTATTTTTTCTGTTGCATGTATTTATCGTAACCTAGGATTATGCATTCTTGATGGTTGAGCATTAGAAGTTGGGCCGGTAATTTTTGACACGGACCTATTAACATGACACAAACTTAACAGGTTTCATGTTTGAGCTTAACAATTTTCGCGTCGTTAACAGGTCAATGCGTGAAGACACAATTAGTTATCATGTCGTGTTTGAAAAAAATGATATGATAAGACACGTTAACAAGTTTCGTGTCGTTAACCGATCGATCCGTCAGAATTGTTGTTAATGAATGTTATGACTTGATTTCTATTAACGTAAGTTATGTATTAGTTAAGACTTTTATGAACTTTTGTTTCATTAAGGATTATTATGTTAAACGGATTATTATGAAAATTTTATGGACTTTTGTTTCCAATTTCATTTTATGACCCGAAATGTCAATTAACAGGTTTCTTAACAGGTCTTATCGTATAATCTGTTAGTTATCGTGTCGTATTCGTGTCCAACCCATATAGGTGTCGTGTCTTATCGTGTCTTGTCTACCCTGTTATGTCAGTCCTAAATAGAAGTCAGTTAGAAAAGCTTCGGTTACAAGCTATGCCTATTATATTAGGTTTATAGGAGTTGTTTCCTTTTTTTTTTTTTTTTAAAGGTGTGGATTACTCGCGAATATCGGGAGGTTTAGCATACGTTGTCTTAACCGGGTCCGCGCTAGAGAACCCCCAGTTTAAACCCCTCGATCTATCACCCAGAGATCTGAAGGGAAAAACTCACACAGGCCCACCATAAGTGGAAATTAAATACCTGTGGCCACCCCAAATATGTCTAGGGTAGGACTCGAACCCCTGACCTCTTGTGAGGAAAGAGGTTTCCTTGCCACTAGACCATTTGGTGATGGTTAAGTTCTTTCTTTAATTGATTTACTCTCAAGCCATTACTCATAGAAGGACATGAGTGAATTTGGATAACGGACGTTTCGAAGAAAGCCCCTCACCACTAAGCTTGCGATTAAATCATGAATTCTACAAACCGGAAAAGAACTTTAAAAATGTTTTCTATACAATTGTACTCGTATTTACATTCTCTCGACACTTGTGAGAAAAGTTTAAAATGTTTGTGATGATTCTATGGATGTAAACATCTTGAGTTTGTTTTGAAAGTAAAACAAAAACATTTTTTATACAATGAAGACTGTTGACCAATGTTAATGTATCAAGTGTTGTTGTATATTGGGCCGTATATGAAAGTACAACTGGTTTTCTACTGTTTACCATTGATGGTACAAAGACATGTGAAGTAAAAAGATGTTTAGATGGTACGTACGTACATAGACATGCTGAAAGACTTCAAACGATTGATGGTCCTAACAAAGCCTTTGCGTTGTGAGGGGCCTATCATACTGCTCAAAACTTAAGGGGGCCTTCCATGTACCGTTATGTAAAACAAGGGTGTTACATTTCATTAAATCGCATAATTTATCTCAATATTTCATTTGAGAACAATCTTTGGCAACAAGAAAAATGACTTTAACATGTCACTAGTTCACTACTAGCACCACTTTGCAGGTTACCACCACTATATTGCATGTGTGGTTCATGAGGTCGAAAGATGTCTTTGGTATTGAGTATTAGTATTAAAAATCGATAGCTAGTAGGAGGGGGCCAAATCGGTGTGGCCACACCAATAGAAAGAGACGTTGGGTTTGGTTTTTGTGACCGTTTGGAGATAAAAATAGATATAGATTGTGAAATATAATAGATATGGATGGATGAAATAGGTACGTGAAATAGATATAGAAATAGATATAAGTTGTGAAATAGATATGAATGAAATCGATATAGATTGTGAAACGTGGCAATTGGGTGTGTGTTTTCTGACCACCTCCGACCACTACTTAAAAAAAGAAGAAGAATAAGTTGTTTTGTGGGTGTGAAATCGGAAAGGGTAACGGGGTTGGACACCCTAAAATTTGGTATGGTTTAGGTATAGATTAGGCAAACCACATGTCATTCTCTTATTGGTGGAGTCTTTACTTTTTATCAATTGGTAAGGACACCTTTCGCTTTAATGCTATTGTAAATTTTTAGTAAGGCTAACAGGAGTGGTGGTTTCAGTCACGCCCTTTTTCTTTTGTTTTTTATTAATATTTTATGTTTGTATGGTAACAAAGGGCATGAGCTTTCCAAAAATAACGGTACTAGGTTTTTTTTTTACATTTCCCATAAAAAGCCCCATGTAATGCCCCATGTAATGCCCCCCACTCCTATAAGTCTAATAGTACATGAAAAATGGATATGTAAAGAACTACTCGATAATTGGTTTAGTACTATATATTTGCTTTTCTCCGGCGCCTTATCAAAGTATTTTTTATAATGAAAATTATGTCGTTAAAAAGAAGAAGAAAAAACTATATCATAATTTAAAGATTTAAAAAAAATATGAACTCTTCACCACCAGTCCACCACATTCAGCAAAATAATGATCGATTAAAATTGATTTTATAAAAACCTTTTTATAATTGTCAAGAACGATGGGCATACCGGCTACATGCATGATCAAGACGACAAGTTACAAAAAACAATCTTTTGGTGTTAAAAAGTGGATTGAAAGAAAAAAAAAAGTTTACTACCTCAAACAAAATATTTTGACAAATGGTTAAGTGAATGCATTCTTATGCTACCCGTCTTGTATAATATATATATTAATTAATTACATATTTTTGGTCTCCTATTTCTTACATTCGCCATTTCACCTTAGTCTAAGAGCTTGTCAGATGGTTTTCATTTAAATATCGAGTATGGTTTTTTGATAAGAAAGCTCGTTTCGTTTCTAACTTTTGATTAGGGCTAGGTACGGTTCGGTTTTGGTCGGTTTTTGACTATAACCGAAAAACAAACCGATATAACCATTGGGTTTCGGTTCCATCAGTTTCGGCTTTTTCGGTTTGGGTATTGATGATTTACCATCTCCCTAATAGCTTAAGGATAATGATATCTCTTCTACCCTATGGAGGCTACTAGGCTCCAGCCTTAACGTAGCTTTCGAACTTGAGAATGGCTGCTCCATGAAGGCTCCTGACGTAGCCTCCGGACTTGAGCATGGCTGCTCCATGGAGGCTCCTGACGCAGCCTCCGGACTTGAGCAAGGCTGCTCCATGGAGGCTCCTGACGTAGCCTCCGGACTTGAGCATGGATGCTCCATGGAGGCTCCTAACAAAGCCTCCAAACCTGAACATGACCCTAACCATGTTAAGTCATGGGCTTGATTTAGGCCCAAGCATGGAAAACCCATGGCCCAATTCACTAAACCCTAGAATCTCTACTCCCCTATAAATAGAAGATAAAAGCACCAAGCCATGGGGTCTTCTTCTCTCTTCCTCCATACTCTATCACTCACTCCTTAGCCTACTTCTGCATGTGGCGTCACACTTGTGGTCACCAATTGGGAATCGCCACCCGAAGTAGCAACAACATCATCTCCCCTATTATATCTTATAGATCCAGGATTAACCCCTCGTACCTAAGTATAATCTTATGCCCGAGCAGGTGTAACTTTATGCTTAAACAGGTATATTTCGGTTCGATTTTTCGGTTTTAGTCGGTTTTTAACCACTTGTGAATTTGAGCCAACTTTGGATAGAAAAGTTTAAACTTTATATCTTATGATTACACTACAATTTCAATAACTTTTATAAGCAATATTAGTAACAAAAACACTACAGCAATGACAATATATCCATCAAAATAAGTTGTACAAATTTTAAATATTTATTTCAAACAAACTTTATATATAACTATTTATATCTTTTACGCATTGTTTGAATATGCAATTTATTAAACCTAATCGATCTTGTTGTGTATTTTCACCTAAAACATATAATTAATATTATTTTGTACACTAAAAAAAACAAATATATTAACATATTATTAAGAATAAGCAATAAAATGATATAAATATAAAATAAAGTAAACAATATGTATTTTTGGTTCGGTTCGGTTTTTATAGTTCGGTTTTTCATAAGAAACTGAAACTGAACCAAAACTTTCGGTTTTCAGAAAATCAAAACCAAAAACCATTGGTTTTTTTGGTTCAGATTTTTCGATTTTCATGAATTTTTGGTTTTTGATTCGGTTTTTGCTCAACCCTAGTTTTGATGGTGAAAGAGTGAAAAGCATGTTATATTATCATTGTATTGATTTTTCAATAAAAGTCCAAGCATACATTTCGATGATATGACATCAACTCATACCACGTTTGTCTAGAAGAGAAGAAGCAACTAAATTTGTGCTTTAAATAAACATAACAAAAGTGAGTGCAACACACATATATGAGAAGCACAAAGGGAGACTTACCATTTTTTTTTCTTTCTTTTTCATTGTTGTAAGATAAATAAATAAATATTTAGTCGCATATTATCGTTAAATAGCTTGAAACACATCCGAATATCACGCATCATGTGAACACAATTGTAGTAATATAGTATACATAAAGTCTTAAATCAAGTAAATTAAGTTAATAATTTGAATAGTTAGAGTAACTCAAACATTATACCAACCATCAAATAAATGGATTGGTACTTTGAAGGACCTGAGACTTTGAGGTTTTGAGTTTAAATTTGGGTGTGAGCAATTTTTTCTTAAATTGGAGTTGGGTATATGAAATGTCATAATCTAAATTTGCCGTTAAAGAAAAAACTCAAAATATTATTATTCTCTACCAAGTGTAGACTATAGATAGCACAGGGCCTAAGGACTAGGATAGGCCGGGCCAAGGTTTGAAAATTTTACGTAGACTTAATTGAGTTTGGTAGTCTTAACCATCCTTTAGACTATAGACCCAATTAGACTTCTATTCCTACATCGTGTTTCGAAATTGGCCCATTTGTGCATCTCTAAATTTCATAAAATTGTTGAATTGAAGTAAAACTCATGTAAATCACTAAATAGAAAACAAATCTATCGAAAAACAAAAAGAAGTTAAACTCGTGTAAATTTAAAACAAATTGATCTTATTATGCCACTTTGGTCAAATGCCCTTTTTTTCAGTAGTATTTCCATAAATAATAATAATAATAATATTGGATTTGTCTTTGTTTATAATTCAATATATGTGTTCATACTTTTGTTTCTATTTTATTTTTTTTTCCCATTAGAGGGTCATTATCAGCGTTGCTGTTGCATAAGTTAATAACTTAATAGTGATGGTGTGCAAAGGATATTGAACCGGCTGGCCATCAAGCAATTGTTCCTTGACCATTTTATGATTCATTTTTTTAGTGGTTTAATATAAGTTAGGTCGATCATCCTTTTCATGTTATTGGTGACGATTGATGTAAAGGGATGCATGTCTTTTTCCTCTTTAATAATATATACACATTTGTGGATATGGTATTTCTCAAATTATATATTTTTTAAAATTATTTCACAACTAAACCAATTTGGGTTCATAAACTCACATGGAACCGGTCGGTGAATAACTAATAATGGATCGGTTATCTATTATATATATAAAATAAAAATAAAAAAATTTAATCTAACTACATGGTCCAAAAAATTTCTATATAAATTGTTAGAATTGAAAAAACAATCATTTTTTTTTAAAGATGGTAAGTACAAGTTTTAATATATATTCAAAAGTTCATTAAATCAAATATATAACCAAAAAGAAATAGGCACAAATTAATAGTTGGGCAAATGATCCCACCACAAAGATGATGACAAATTACATTAGGTGTACACATTTATGCAAAAGTACATGAATAGATGAAAGTAAAGCCACAAATGTCTTCTTGATCAAATGTTATGCAGCCGACACATTTGATACCATTTATATATACACCATCAATCACTATATAAAAATATAATACGTGACAAAAAAGAAAAGCATCATTCAAAAACACTCGCACCTTCCCCTTAACCTCTTTTTACCAAAAAAACAACACAAATTCTTCAAGAGAAATAGTGCTTGTTTTCTTTCCCAAACCTACATGATTTCTACCATATCAACATATATATCAATCTAGGATTGTTTAAACACACGATAACACGACAGTGCGACGCGCATAAATGGTGTCGAGACGAGGTTAAGCATGTTGAAATTGAGATCGGCAGGACTCGCAGGATACTATGCTATTTTACAGGTGCAAATACAATCATCATTGTCATCAACAACGAAATCATATGAATTGTTCCACATGTGGGTTTGAGCTATGGATGAAGTACCAGGAACCACAGGGACGAGTGCAGGATTCGCTTTGAGGCTTGGTCAGACCATCTTTTCGTCTGCTTCGCTTCTCTTTATGTCGTTTGGTGGTCAGTTTTATAGCTATACGTCCTTCTGGTAACATATATTTCATCTTTAACTTTAACATCATATCACAATTCAAGGCGTTAATTCGATGAAATTGACCTTTAACTAACTGTAACATTTGGGATTCCTTTAGCTTTTTGGTGACAATCATGGGCTTGCTTATTCCTTGGAGTTTCACTTTGGCATTGCTTGATGGATACTCTGTGCTAAGAACATGCCCAGTTCGACAAAAGGGAACGCTGTTAATTATAGTAGTAGGAGATTGGGTAATACAGTCTTTTATTTTCAAACATGACATCTAATGGACCATTTTTTTTCAACATAATTAGATAGACTAATGGTTTCTTGTTCAATTGATTCAAAGCAGATGCTATCGACCCTCACACTAGGTGCAGCTTCGTCCGCAGCCAGCGTGGTAAATATCTTGCTTACAGCAGACGGTTTAGTCTGCCCTCCAAATGTCTGCAGCCGATATATGCTTTCTGCCATATTCGCGTTCTTGTCATGGTTCTTGTCTATGACTTCTTCTCTATTCAATCTATGGCTTCTTCCATCTTTGTGATTTGTTTTAGTCATTTTTGAAGTATACTTATACTTTCTTGTATACACAAGTGTAAAAAAATTTTAAAGACTTGGAAATCCCTTACATTAGGACTCGGAATTTGTACACACATTTTTCAGTTTATAGTGTCCCATATTTTTTACCATACAAAGAAGACTAGTAGACTACAATACAATATAATAATAATAATTATTATTTTTACCATGTTGCATTCTTTCAATTGAATTTTTATGTAATTGTAAGACGCGTAGAGAAGCTAAGATTCACAAAAGGCAGCAGAAATGTAGAACACTCACAATTCACAAACATGCCTAGTTGAAATGTTATTTATGAGCTCTGAAATAAGTATATATATAAGGGATTGACGAAGCTGCTGCTAGCAGCACATGCTGCTAGTTGTAATTTTAAAACTTTTTTTTTTTATTCATCACGTGAGGAGTTGGGCTGTGAGGAAAACAGCACCATACTGCTAGCAACATACTTATTTTTCCCTATATAGAATCATAAACAAGTTTTTTGTGCTTGAGGTTGAACTATAAAACGAGTTTATAGAGTCAAAGTTTATAAACTCACTCTAACGGGTCTTCTATATTTGAAGAAATTTTTAGAAGTCGCTTACTTTTATATATAGAGGATCACTATTTATCTTCTAAAGCTACCTTATTTATTTATTTATTATAATTTATTTGTTTATGTAAAAAGGTTAAGTGGTAAAGCATAAATTAAATATAGAGTAAAGTTTTTAGAGTAATGGTTAGAGATGTAATTTTTTTTAAAAGAAAGAATATGCTATAAATATGTTTTTTCTTCTATATATAAAGATAGATGTATGGTTGGAAATAGCGGAATATACTTTAGACTTGATTTTTCTTTTAATAAATATATATACAGATAGTCAAACATGAGTGTCAAAGATAAAACCGCTAAAGTTACCATTTAAGCTAAGAGGAGCGGTGCATCTTGGGAGAGGAGGCACTTGCGCCATGTTGTGCCATGTCACACCCCAAGATGCTACCAAAAAATGGGGGAGTATTGCATCTTTGATAGGTGGGGGACTTGTGACATATAACATTGTTTGTCCTTTTTTTTCTAATTAAAACAAAAGTAAATGAACAAATAAAACAAAAGTAAAAATTAAAAAACATTACATTAAAAAAAACATACAACCGAAAATTAAAAAAAAAACATAATTCCTAAAAACGTAAATCCTAAAAACATAAATAAAACTAAAAATACGCATATTTTTCTTTGATTTCGTGTTTCATTTATTCCATTATTTCTCTTTTGGGTCCCTCGAGATGACTGTAGTCGGTGGTTAATATTTTCAATTCTTCCCGCTTTTCTTCATTTTCTTTAAATTTTAGCTTTTTTTTCACCCAATTCCAATTTTTTCTTGCCAATGTATGTATGTGACGTGCTGATTAAGCCCCTCCAACTTGTTACCGAGCCTCTCAAACGTCTTCGGGTAGTCGGGTTTGCCGGACGAAGCGGAGTATATGGCTTTTTTAGCCTTGTCTCTACCCATTGGACGGCTAAAATCATACCTTTCCCCTCGTCCTCTGTTGTGTTAAGGTCGATGTTGCAACGATCATCCGACCCTTGACTTTGTGGAATGGTGGAGGAACTGGTTTTCGATATTTTTGTTGTTAGTTCACCTCGAGTACTCTTTGCGTCAAAGTCGGTTACTAAGTGAAACTTCGAACTTCGCCTTAATTTCTCCCAAATGTCTAAATTTACAAAAACTTTTCCAAATGTTCCTTTATATTCCGCTAGCGCTCTTCTTTGGAGGTCGGCGCCATTTGAACCACTATGATGATTGTTTGCATTGCCAAGACGAGTGTAGATATAAAAAAAAATGTGTTTTTTTGAAATTGGTCAAAAGTTGCCGTTGGCAACGGTCACATGTGGGGAGAATCAAAATAATCGAGCATCCAAAGTATTCCGCCTACCCCTCAAAACGCCTGGGGGGCACGGCGTTCCCGGCGGTATGCCGGCATTTTGGGCCGATGCCGCTTGCCACTCTGCTCCACTCCTTTCAGCCTTAGTTTCACAATATTTAAGTCCCCACTTTTGTATGATTATGTGTATATAGAAGCCAAGTTTTGAAAAAAGAAAAAGACTACGTCTATTTTTGAGCCTCTTATCTACTTTTTGAGCCGGTTTGTAAGCAAATCTAATAGATAATGTCCAATATCTTTAATTCGCTTTAGGCCACTGAAATACCCTTGAACATGAATACAACATTCGAGTTCCGGACTTCCGGATGGAACACAACATAACTGGCTAACGGTTCTAACGAGGTTCAGCTGGTCTAATCCGATCAACTATCTAGCTGTTTATTAAAACAGGCTTAAAAAACAGAACTTTTTTTCCTGTTTCTTGTTTAACCGGCTCAACTGAAGGGTTAGAATCCATCTTTGAAATCATTTCTTTGAAGTATCTTTCACTGGACTGTTAGCTACTTATCTTGGTGGATGAATGAACTTTTGGGTTGATCAATATCTTCAACTTGAGCTAGAATGAAATTTTGAGCCCAGCCCAATAAACTTAAATCCTAGTCGTGGGCGTATTAGCGTTTGTATTTGAGTATTTGACAATTGCTAAATTTATTTGTTATAAATAGCTCGTTATGTTTGATACACATAAAAATATTATTTTCATACTATGACAAAAATTAACTTCATACTAAAATATACCCGTGCATTCGCGAAATGCGCAGTAGTGGTTGATTTAAAAAAATAAAATAAATTATAGCGTATATAAAACTAGTAAATATTCAGTACATGCGTCAAAAGGTGATGGTAGCCCGCAGTCGGCTTCGCCGATCGCCGGTTCGAGACTGTCTAACATATGGGACACGGTTATATAAAAAATGTGTTTGTTATTATTGTTATACTATTTGAAAATGAAAATGATTTTGTAAATTAATATATAGTTAACTAATATAAACATTAAATGATAAACTAAAATAGGAAATACTTACAATTTTAGTATGGATACAATATATTGTATGTGTCTGGACATACTAACCCTCTAACTAAGTGTTATAGTTAGCAAAATCTTTCAATAAAAAGTATTTTGTATCGCATTTTAAAATTGAAAAATAAGAATTATATAGTATTAAATATCAATATATCATCTTTTATTTCTTTGTCTTAATGTTACAGAA